>SJYC01095321.1:0-12563 GCA_006408675.1 Madoqua kirkii
AGACGCGGGCACTTTTCAGCGTATAATAGTATTGCTCAACACTTCAAACGCTATAGAACTTGATTTTCTGAATCCCGAGATCTGCGGCGCAGATTACGGAATTGACTCCTGCATGTGGATCGGTGATGTTGGACAGACCGGAGCAAACGGCGTTGGATGGCTGCTCTCCGGTGCGGTTTCACCTTCGGGTTCACTCGTTGACACGTATTGGTATGATAATTTCCTAAATCCGGCGGTTGTCAATTTCTATACTCTGCCGTATCAGAATTATGACGAATACGATCTTCTTCTCGAAGGCGCGGATGTACAAGGCATGTACAGCGTTTATCAGGAAGGCATTTATCTCGGCTACCGCTATGCGGAGACACGCTACGAAGATGTCATTATGGGAACTCCGAATACGGGCGATTTCGACTACAGCCGTACCGTAGCCTATCCGTTCGGTTTCGGACTCAGCTACACGGATTTTGAAATAAGCGATTTTGAACTTACGGAAAATGCCGATTCGTTCACAATAACGGCAAATGTTACCAACGTAGGCGATACAGCCGGAAAGAAGACCGTGCAGATCTATTTCCAATCGCCATATACCACGTATGACATGGAAAACGGGATCGAAAAAGCCGCCGTTGAACTCTGTGGATTCGCCAAAACTCAGATACTTGCCCCCGGCGATTCCGAGACGGTAACTGTCAACGTTCCGAAGCGCGAACTGCGCACCTATGACGCCTATTCCGCCGAAACTTACATTTTAGATGCCGGAGATTATTACTTTACCGCAGCTAACGGCTCTCATGAAGCTGTAAATAACATTCTCAACGCGAAAGGATTCACAAATACGGACGCACCCGGCAATCCGGAACTTGTCCGGATGTGGAACAATCCGGAGCTTGACTACACAACCTATTCTGTCTCAGAAGCAACCGGAAATCCGATAATGAATCTCTTTTCGGAATCCGATCCGAATCTAAGTACGGTAACGCCCGGAAATGTTACTTTCCTGAGCCGCTCCGACTGGCAGGGCACTTTCCCGACCGCAAGAGCTGTTTTGACTGCAAATCCCGCACTCGCCGCTGCTTTGCAATTCACGCTCTATGATCCGGCAGAATATGCGGATGCTGTAACTATGCCTCTTACCTCCTCCGGAGGCGATATGTCCATTTCCGAAATGATAGGTGCGGGCTATGACGATTCGCGCTGGGAGAGCCTCTTAGATCAGCTCACATTTGAAGAAATGGTGAACACAATAACGCTCGGATTCCACAATACAGCCGCGTGTGAGAGCGTTTCGAAGGCGGCAACGAAAGACGAAAACGGACCGCAGGGACTCACGGCATCGCTTACCGGCGGCGCATCCGCTATGTGCTATACTTCCGAAGACGTAATGGCGGCGACCATGAACGTGGAGCTTATGGAAGATGTGGGACGCTGCATCGGAAACGATTGCTTAGACATGGGCTATTCGGGACTCTATGGACCCGGCATCAATATGCATCGCACTCCGTATTCGGGGCGCAATTTCGAATATTACTCCGAAGATCCGTTTGTCGCAGGCGCGATCTGTACCGCCGAGACAAAGGGTATTCAATCGAAAGGCGTTTACGTATACTTGAAGCATGTTGCGCTGAACGATTCCGAGAGCAGTCGGCGCGGCGTCAACACTTGGCTCACTGAACAGGCTGCGCGTGAAATCTATCTCGAAGTTGCCGATCGTGCCATAATAGACGGCGGCGCGTGGTGCGTCATGTCAGGTTTTAACCGCTGGGGTACTCAATGGTGCGGTGAAAATTACAATCTCCAGACTATGTATCTCCGCAAAGAGTGCGGAATGCGCGGCATGTCGATCACGGATTTCTCCGGCTCGAGCAAATATATGGATGTAGCCGATGGTCTTATCGGCGGCTCGGACATTTGGGACAGTCCCATGCCCATGATCCATACCGTGAACGCCTCGGGCTTCAGCGGAGATCCGTACATGGTCAACGAAATGCGAGAAGCAATGCACAATATTCTTTACACTGTTGTTAATTCCAATGCAATGAACGGCTGGACTTCCGAGACTTATATTGCACCCAATACCCCGTGGTGGCAGACAGCGATATACGCACTTATCGGCGTCACGGCTGTACTCACGCTTTGCAGCGCGTTCATGCTTTTCAAGAGTGTAAAGCGCAAAGACTGATCCGCACTTGCGTGCAAATTTACTGTGCGTAATTAAGTTTACATTATTTTTGCAATCTTTTGTGCCACTTATGTGGCACAAAAGTAAAATTAAAGAAAAACGGAGTGAAATTATAAGTGAATGAAAATCAAAGTGTCACTTCGGATTCCGTGAACAGAGCAAAGACGTATCAGCTGGTTCTCTTTCCGCTGAATAACGGCGCAACAAACGTATATTACGTCCTCGTACTTTCTTATATAGCTACTTTCGGTTCAAACGTGCTTTCCTTGGGTCTTATGTTCGCATCCGTAATGGTTACCGCAATGCGCCTCTGCGATGCGATAACAGATCCGATAATCGGTGCGCTCATGGATCGCACGAATGGGAAGTTCGGCAAATTTCGACCTTTCATGGCAATAGGGAATATAACGATGGCAGTAAGCATCCTGCTTCTCTATCTCGCAACGCCGTTTATTCCCGCAAGTGCGATGTGGCTGCGCTACCTGCTGTTTGTCGCGCTCTATTTCGTCTGGGTCATAGGCTATACATTTCAGACCTCATGCACACGTTCAGGGCAGACGGTACTCACAAATGATCCCAATCAAAGACCGCTTTTCACTATTTTCAATACTGTCGGATCACTGCTCGGAATGGGCGCGATGCAGTTCCTCGCTCCGATTCTGCGTGCAAACGTTGCGGATTACGACCACGCAGAATTTTACCGCGTCCTCGCACCTATCGGAATCGTAATCTCCATAATCCTGACGATACTCGCAATAATAGGCATATGGGAGAAGGATCAACCCAAATATTTCGGAATAGGCGGCACGAAAACCGAGAAAGTCAAAGTTTCGGAGTATATAGAGATAATACGCAACAATAACCCCATGCAGCGTCTAATGGTTGCGGGAGCGGGCTGTAAGCTCGCGCTTTCGATTGCGACTAATACAACCGTACTCTGTATGCTCTACGGCTCTATGATGGGCAATTATGACGGTCTGTATTTGCCTATGATGGTGCTTGGCTACGCGTTTTCTGTTCCGTTCTTCGCGCTCACGGTTCGCACATCTCAAAAACAGGGACAGAAAGCCTCATTGCTGCGCTATGTCTCGGTGGCATTTATATGCTATATCGGAGTGCTCATCCTCCTCCTGCTCTGGAATCCGGATAATCCGGCAATGCACTTGAGCCTTATAGGCGAAACCGGACTCTCGATAAATCTTTATACAATACTTTTCATTCTCTGTTTCGGAATCGGCTACGGAGCGTATTACGCCACAGCGGATATGCCAATTCCGATGGTCGCCGACTGTTCCGATTACGAGACGTACAGATCCGGAAAATACATTCCCGGAATAATGGGTACGCTTTTTTCGCTCGTTGATAAACTTGTATCTTCGCTCTCCGCGACAGTGGTCGGAATAGCGGTAGGCAGCATAGGTCTTTCACGCCTGCCGACAGCGGAAACGCCCTATACTCAGGGCATGAATACCGTTGTAATAATTCTGTTCTGCGTAATTCCGATGGCGGCATGGGCTGCTACTATACTTGCGATGCGGAATTACGCACTCAGCGGCGAAAAAATGAAAGAAATACAGCTTGTGAACGCGAAACGCCGCGACGCCATCGCGCAGGGCATGTCACTTGAAGATGCAATGCGCAAATATCCGTGTACCTGACAAAATTATAAATTAAGCCCCCTTCGTGCCATACTGCCGCTCCTGTGCGGTAACGACGCGAAAGGGGGTTTTTTTGCGCAAAATTCACTATTGCAAAAATTTGGATTTCAGGTTATTATTTACTTTATTGCGTTTTGCGCGATAATCCCACTCCGCTTCGTTTTACGTTTTCAGTGAACTATGTGAAAGGTATTTGACTTATGAATCCTTTTGATATTTTGTCGCTGCTGGGCGGTCTGGCTCTTTTCCTTTACGGTATGCGCCTTATGGGCGATTCTCTGAAAGGGAGTTCCTCGGGCACTTTGAAAATAGCAATGGAACATGTGACGAACAACCCCGTGAAAGCGTTTTTTCTCGGTATGCTCGTCACCGCGCTGATCCAATCTTCAACCGCAACAATAGTAATAACCTCCGGTCTTGTAGGTGCCGGAATACTTACGCTGCACCAGTCGCTTGGCATTATAATAGGCGCGAACGTCGGAACTACCGTCACCGGTCAGATTATCAGACTTCTTGATCTCGACGCATCCGGCGGCGTAACTTGGCTGCGTTTTTTGCAGCCGTCGACACTTGCGCCTATCGCGCTAATTTTTGGAATGGCAGTACTCATGACGCGGCGCGTTAAAAACGCGCAGTCTATCGGCGGAATCGCAATAGGTTTCGGAGTCCTGTTTTCGGGACTGCTCAATATGACCGCTTCCGTGAATACACTTGCGGAATCCGGTTTCATTGAGCGCATGTTTGCCGATTTGGGGAGCAATCCGCTGCTCGGGTATATAACAGGTGCATCGGTTGCCTTCCTGCTGCAAAGTTCATCCGCTACAGTTGGCATCCTACAGGCTTTTTCCGCCTCGGGAATGCTCACTTTTAAGGCTATTTACGCCGTGATCGTGGGTATTTACTTAGGCGACTGCGTCACGACGGCTATTGTCTGCTCAATAGGCGCGGAAAAAGACGCTCAGCGCGTGGGCATCGTGAACATTCTCTTTAACTTGAGCGAAACAGTACTCGTACTCACTGTCGTTACCGTTATACACAAACTGGGCTTTCTCGACAAAATCTGGAACATGACGGTAAATTCGGGCGTTATAGCAAATACAAACACAGTATTCAATTTGTGCTGTGCCGTGTCACTTCTTCCGATGATCGGGATATACGAAAAACTGAGCCGCAGAATCGTGCCGGATTCGAGTAACGAAAAAGAAAAAACGGGTGACTCCGAGAGACATCAAGACAAGTCATACGGTCTAAGTCCTGTCTTTTTCGATACTCCCGCTATCGCACTCAATCGCTGCTATGACCTTATGAGGGAAATGTTCGACATGGCAAATAAGAATATAAATCTCTCTTTCGAACTTATAGAGAAATATGATCCGGAGAAACATAAGGAAATACTCGCAGACGAAGATAAAATAGACAGCATGAACGACCACCTGAATCGCTACACGATGGAACTTCTCCCGCATCTTCAGAATGAGTACCACGTCACGATCTTGGATCAGTATTACCGCGTGATAAACGAATTCGAACAGTTGGGCGACCACGCGGTAAGTATAGCCTTAAACGCGGAAGATCTGAGTAAACACGATACGGAATACTCCGAGCAGGCATTGAGTGAGCTTCACGTGCTTGAGGAGGCAATGCGTGATATTCTGAACATGACACGCGCCTGTTTCGCCATACGCAGTGTCGATGATGCGTATGCAATCGAGCCATACGTACAGGTAGTAAACGAGATGATAGATCGCATGAAGCGACACCATCTGAAGCGCATACGCGATGGTCTTTGCAGTACCTATGCAAATACAAGTTTCATCGGTCTCATGAGTGATTTTCAGCGTATCACCTCCAATTGCTCCAATGTCGGCGTTTCAACTGTCGTACGTGTAAGTCCGAATCTCGCCGATCAGGAGCATATTTACTACGAAAATCTGCGTTCGGGAACAAATGAGACCTATAACAAGACATTCAACAAAGCGCATCAGCATTACTTTTCCGCGCTTGACGAAATTGCCGCAGAGAGCAAAAAATCTGCTTCTGCGCCTGTCCCTGTATCTAATGTTCTCGTTACGGAATCGATCTGAGTCCGCTTTTTAACGCGTACTTTTTGTGTATGTGCATAATATACAAAAAATTAAAAAAAAATAGTCATTTTGCCTGAAAAAAATAGTTGTAATTTTTGTAATGTTTTTGTTATAATGATAAAATCTGTATGATTGTTCGTTTGTTTATTAATTCTGTTTGTTTTGTTCAACAGGAAGGAGATGTTTCGCGGCATGTATGAGACTATTCGCTACGAGAAGAACGGTGAAGTGGGAATTCTGACAATCTCGCGTCCGAAGGCACTCAATGCGCTTAATTCTACGGTAATAGGCGAATTGGAACAGGTACTTTGTGAGATCGAGAAAGATGATGCACTGCGTGCTCTCATAATAACGGGTGACGGGCGTTCATTCGTTGCCGGTGCCGACATAGGCGAACAGTGCCCGATGGATATAAACGCCGGTCGCAAGTGGGGACAGCGCGGCAGTGCTGTTATGCGCCGCATTGAGAAGCTCGAGATTCCGACTATTGCCGCAGTCAACGGCTTTGCACTCGGCGGCGGCTGCGAACTCGCCATGTCCTGTGACATCATTTTGGCGGCACTTCCGAACGCGGAAGGCAAGGGCGGCGCGAAATTCGGACAGCCCGAAGTCGGACTCGGCATAACACCGGGCTTTTCGGGCACTCAGCGTCTCCCGCGCAGAGTGGGTGCTTCCAAGGCAAAAGAACTCATTTTCTCGGGCAAAATGATCGACGCCCAAGAGGCAAAGCGCATCGGACTTGTCAATGAAGTGTATCAGCCGGATGAACTTATAGACGGAGCACTTGCAATGGCGCGTTCGTTTGCCACAAATGCGCCTATCGCCGTCAAATACAGCAAGGCGTGTATCGATCGCGGTCTTCAGATGGACATTGATGACGGCATCGCGCTTGAGAATGAACTCTTTGCCATGTGCTTTGCGACAGAAGATCAGAAGGAAGGCATGGGCGCATTCCTCGAAAAGCGCAAGGAAAAGCATTTCAAGAACAAGTAAGAGATCAGCATTGCGTATTCAGGGTTTATTTTTTCCCTTTCTTGAATTCAGTCAAAAATAAGGAGAAGTGACGAGCAGATGAAGAAAGTACGCGTCATAACGGCGGACGAAGCCGCGCTCATGGTCAAAGACGGCGATACCGTTTCCACAGGCGGTTTTGTCAGCTGTGCATGCCCCGAAGCTCTGACAAAGGCACTTGAAAAACGCTTTGTCGAGACGGGACATCCGCGTGATTTGACGCTGTTTTTCGCCGCAGGGCAGGGACATCGTGACGGTACCGGCGGTGACCACTTCGGACATGAGGGGATGTGCAAGCGCGTTGTCGGCGGACACTGGGATCGCGCAGCAAAGCTCGGCGAACTTGCACTGGCTAACAAGCTTGAGGCGTACAATCTCCCGCAGGGCGTAATTACCCACATGTACCGCGACATCGCAGCGCACAATATCGGAACTATAACACACGTTGGACTCTATACGTTCGTTGATCCGCGCAACGGCGGCGGTAAACTGAATGAGTGCACCAAAGAGGATCTCGTAAAAATAGTAAACATAGAGGGTGAAGAGCGGCTTCTCTATAAGCCTATACCCATCAATGTCTGCCTTGTGCGCGGTTCTTACGCCGATGAATTCGGAAACTGCACCGTGCACCGTGAGATCGGACCTCTCGATGTTACGGCACAATGTCAGGCTACCAAGAATTCCGGCGGTATTGTTATAGTTCAGGTTGAAAAAATTGTACAGGGCGGAACGCTCGATCCGCGCCTCGTCAAAATCCCGGGCATCTATGTAGACGCCATCGTTGTAGGTTCGATTGAAGACAATCTACAGTGCCTTGGAATGCCCTATGACGGCGCACTGAGCGGCGAATTCCGTATTCCTGTGGATGAAATACCGCCTATTCCACTCGATGCGAAGAAAATTCTTGCACGCCGCGCCGCAATGGAACTGCCGCAGGACGCTATAGTCAATCTCGGAACAGGTGCACCTGAAAAAATCGCGAATGTCGCCGCCGAAGAGGGCATTTCCAACAAAATGACGCTTACGGTCGAAGCAGGATCTATTGCCGGTGTTCCGTACGGTGGAACTCAGTTCGGCGGTGCAGCAAACTCAATGGCAATACTCGATCACAATGTACAGTTCGATTTCTACCAAGGCGGCGGCTTGGATGTCGCGTTCCTCGGACTTGCGGAGACAGCACCGAACGGTGACCTGAACGTCTCGAAATTCGGGACACGTCTCGCCGGCGCGGGTGGATTTATCGATATTACGCAGAATGCAAAAAAAGTTGTTTACTGCGGCACTTTCACCGCAAAAGGGCTGAAGACCGCCTGCAAGGACGGAAAGCTCGTAATAACGCAAGAGGGCGGCAAGAAGAAATTTGTAAAGAAAGTGGAGCATATCACTTTCTCCGGCGATTACGCCAACAAAGTGCATCAGCCCGTGCTCTACGTCACTGAACGCGCCGTGTTCGAGCTGCGCCCTGAGGGCGTAACGCTCATAGAAATTGCCCCCGGAATCGATCTCCAGACACAGATACTTGACCAGATGGAATTTGTGCCGAAGATCGCCGAGGATCTGAAACTCATGGATTCACGCATTTTCCGCGATGAACTCATGGGACTGGCTAACGATTAAGCTAACGATTGTACTGTTTCTCTTGTAATATTTATGACATTGCAATTGGGGGGAACAGTTAGCTATTAACGGGAAGGTTTGAGAAAAAATGGCATTAAAAACAGCGCAAGAGTATGTCGATTCGCTGCGTGAACTGAAAACCCGCGTTTACATGTTCGGCGAAAAGATCGACAATTGGGTAGATCACCCCATGATACGCCCTTCGATCAACTGCGTTGCCATGACCTACGCACTCGCGCAGGATCCGCAGTATAAAGATCTGATGACGGTAAAATCCAGTCTTACCGGACACACTATAAACCGCTTCACGCATCTCCATCAGTCGACCGAAGACCTTATGAACAAGGTCAAAATGCAGCGTCTTTTGGGTCAGAAGACGGCTTCCTGCTTCCAACGCTGCGTTGGCATGGATTCCTTCAACGCCGTTTTCTCCTCTACTTACGAAGTTGATGAGAAATACGGAACGCACTATCATGAGAATTTCAAAAAATTCCTCACAATGGTGCAGGATAACGATCTCACAGTCGATGGCGCGATGACGGATCCTAAGGGCGACAGATCGAAATCGCCCTCGCAGCAGGCTGATCCCGATATGTATGTCCATGTCGTGGAACGCCGCGCAGACGGCATTGTCGTCTGCGGTGCAAAGTGCCACCAGACCGGATCTATCAATTCGCACTGGCACATTTTCATGCCCACGATCTCCATGCGTGAAGAGGACAAGGACTGGGCAGTTTCCTTTGCTTGTCCCACAGATGCCGAGGGCATGTACATGATCTACGGACGTCAGTCTTGCGATACGCGCAAATTGGAAGAAGATGCCTCAATTGACGTCGGAAACGCGAAATTCGGCGGACAGGAAGCACTCGTTGTTCTTGATCACGTGTTTATTCCGAATGAATATATCTTCTTAAACGGTGAATACGAGTTTGCCGGAATGATAGTGGAGCGTTTTGCCGGCTACCACAGACAGAGTTACGGCGGCTGCAAAGTAGGCGTTGGCGATGTCGTGATAGGCGCGGCAGCACTCGCTGCGGAGTACAACGGTGTTGAGCGTGCTTCTGCGGTCAAAGACAAACTCATTGAGATGACGCATCTGAATGAGACACTTTTCTGCTGCGGAATTGCCTGTTCAGCCCAAGGATTCAAAACAAAAGCGGGTAACTACCAGATTGATCTTCTGCTTGCAAACGTTTGCAAACAGAATGTCACGCGCTTCCCCTATGAGATCGTGCGTCTTGCCGAAGACATAGCAGGCGGTCTCATGGTTACGATGCCCTCGCAGAAGGATTTCCATTCAGATACCGTTGTCGGGCGCAATGGCGAGACGATAGGCGATATATGTAACAAATTCTTTGCCGCACGTGATGGTGTTGCAACTGAAGATCGCCAGCGTGTAATGCGTTTCCTCGAGAATATGTGCCTCGGCGCGGCAGCGACCTATGAGATCGTGCGTCTTGCCGAAGACATAGCAGGCGGTCTCATGGTTACGATGCCCTCGCAGAAGGATTTCCATTCAGATACCGTTGTCGGGCGCAATGGCGAGACGATAGGCGATATATGTAACAAATTCTTTGCCGCACGTGATGGTGTTGCAACTGAAGATCGCCAGCGTGTAATGCGTTTCCTCGAGAATATGTGCCTCGGCGCGGCAGCGGTCGGCTATCGTACCGAGTCCATGCATGGCGCGGGATCGCCGCAGGCTCAGCGTATCATGATTGCACGTCAGGGCGACATTCAGGGCAAGAAAGAATTTGCCAAGGAAATAGCGGGAATCAAGAAATAATCTTGCCAATATCGGCTTTTGCGCCCGCTTTCGAACAAAGATTTACGCAAAGCCGAGCAGGGAGAATACTTGCGTTCGTCCTGCGGCGCAATGCCCGTTTCGCGGGACGAACGCATAAGTATATTGTACTTTCGCGCATATCGTTGAAAAGTGAGAATTTCATTTTTCAAGGTATAAAAAGAAACAACTCAGGATAAGTTAAGGAGAGAAAGATATGGATTTCAAGCTGAGTCGTGAGCATGAGCTGATCCGTAAGATGATGGCTGACTTCACTGAAAATGAAGTAAAGCCGATAGCAGCGGAGACGGATAAAACGAGCACATATCCACGCGAGACGATCGAGAAGCTTTTCGATCTGGGCGTCATGGGTCTGTGTGTTCCGAAGGAATACGGCGGCACCGGTGCCGATCCGCTCGCTTCCGCCATCTGCATTGAGGAACTCAGCAAGCAGTGCGCATCCACCGGCGACATCGTTGCTACTCACAATGGACTGTGCTGCGATCCCATTCTCACACACGGCAATGAAGCGCAAAAGAAGAAATATCTCCCCATGCTCACAACCGGACGCAAGGTTGGCGCGTTCTGCCTTACAGAACCGAATGCGGGTTCTGATGCCTCCAAGGGTCAGACGGAAGCCAAACTTGTGGGTGACCACTATGTAATGAACGGCTCAAAGATCTTCATTACAAACGGCTATGTGGCGGACGTTTTCGTCGTTTTCGCGATGACTGATAAGAGCAAGGGCACACGCGGAATTTCCGCTTTCATCGTAGAGAGCAATTTCCCCGGCTTCTCTGTCGGCAAGCACGAGGAGAAAATGGGACTTCACGGCTCACCCACGGCGGAAATAGTTTTCACGGACTGCATCGTTCCGAAGGAAAATCTACTCGGACGCGAAGGCAAGGGCTTCAGCATAGCGATGCAGACGCTTGACGGCGGACGTATAGGAATAGCCGCGCAGGCTCTCGGAATTGCCGAAGGAGCACTCAACGAGGCGAAAGAGTACACCAAAGGACGTATTCAGTTTGGACGTCCCATTGCCGCTTTCCAGAATACGCAGTTCACTCTGGCTGATATGGAATTGGGCTGCCAGGCAGGCAAGCTCCTCACTTACCGTGCAGCTGTTATGAAGGGCAACGGTGAGCGTTACACGAAGGAAGCTGCCGAAGCAAAGCTTTTCTGTTCCGAACACGCTATGCGTACACGACCAAAGCTTTGCAGATGTTCGGCGGATATGGATATATAAAAGACTATCCGATGGAGCGCATGATGCGCGATGCGAAGATAACCGAGATCTACGAGGGAACTTCCGAAGTTCAGCGCATCGTTATTTCCGCGAACATGGGTCTGCGCTGAGAAATTATGTCGCAAGGCGCAATCAAAGACGCAGTCTGATTTGGAAAATTTGATTGCAATATCAATATTCACAATTATTGTATCGGTCAAGAAGGGAAATCTCACAATATGAAAATTATTGTATCGATAAAGCAAGTACCTGACACGTCGGGCAAAGTTGCGGTAAATCCCGATGGAACGCTGGATCGCGCTTCCATGCAGACGATAACGAACCCCGATGACATGAACGCGCTGGAAGCTGCACTTAAACTCAAAGACGAGACCGGCTGCAAAGTAATAGTTATAACGATGGGACCTCCGCCCGCCATGGGAATGCTGCGCGAAGCTCTCGCTATGGGCGCGGATGAAGCGGTGCTCGTCTCAGGGCGCGAATTCGGCGGTTCTGACACTTACGCCACATCTCAGATCCTCGCTGCTGCCGTCGAGAAGATCGGCGTGGAGAAGGACGATATCGTAATCTGCGGACGTCAGGCAATAGACGGCGATACCGCACAGGTAGGTCCTCAGATGGCTGAAAAACTGCACATTCCGCAGGTCACCTATGCAGCCGAAATTCACAAAGACGGAGACACGCTCACTGTTCAGCGTATGCTCGAAGACGGGTATATGACCATTAAGGTCAAGACTCCCTGCCTCATCACCTGTATCAAAGAGCTGAATAAGCCGCGTTACATGAGCATTGGCGGAATTTACACCGCGTACGAAAAGCCGCTTGCCACGTTCGATTATGAGACTTTGAAAGACAGTCCGCTTATCGACAAGACGACTATCGGACTTAAAGGCTCTCCTACTAATATATTCAAGAGCTTCACGCCGCCGCAGAAGGGCGAAGGCATCATGCTTGAAGGCAGTGGACGTGAAACCTGCGA
>SJYC01095322.1:0-12084 GCA_006408675.1 Madoqua kirkii
AGCTATTTGTAAGGCCTCCCCAGACAGCCATTTTACTTTTTGCATTTCTTTTCCATGAGAATGGACCTGATCCCTGTCTCCTGTACAATGTCCTGAACCTCCATCCATGTTCATCAGGCACTCTATCTATATATTTAAATATGTACTCAAATAATATATATATATATTTTTAATCTCAAACTAATAGGGTCTAAGTATCAATAGGGATGCTTCTGTAAGACAAATCACCTGTGGGCTCCTACTATACACTCTCTACTGAGATGACTTCCCAGTAAAAACTGTGTACCACACAAAGAAATAAGCTACAGTGAAGGTGCATCTGAATCTGAAGCCAATGGAAGAATTTACACTGAATAAACTGGATAGCTGGATAATCTGAAACATTTTAAATATATATTTAAAGTGGTAAAAAGATAAATGAAAGTAGTTAGTATATATAAATCAAGAAAAATAGAATATGGAAAAATAATAGATGAGTTTTAAAAATATAAATATAAATTTTAGAAATTAATTATTTGTACATATTAAAACCACAATGGATTGATGACATAGTAGACTGGAGGAGAAGAGAATTTATAAAGTGGAATATAGCTTTGAGGAAATTGCCTCAAACTAGAGAAAAATGCAGTTCACAGATATAAAGATAATTGGATCTCTCATATAATTAGATCTCTCTTAAAAACTAAGAATATCCAACATGCATTTTAATGAATAAAATGTAAATCTAGAGGAAAACTGAAATTCATAGAAAATTAGGCATTTTTTTCCATTTTTAAGTGAAAAAGCTCATAATAAAATTTATGAGTCTAGCCATTTAAAGTGTGCAGTACAGTAATGATAAGTATTGATGTTCACATTGCTGTGAAACAGATCTCCAGAAGTTTTTCAACCTGCAATTCTTAATTATATTTGTTTAATGACCAATTTTCAGTTCCCTTCCCTCCCAGCCCCTAGTAACACCCATTCCACTCTCTGTTTCCATGAATCTGATTTTCTGAATTGTGTCCATCTCTTTGCAATCCACAGACCAGAGCAGGCCAGGCTTCCCTGGTCTTTACTATCTCCTGGAGTTTGCTCAAATTTTGTCCATTGAATCAGTGATGCTATCTAGCCATCTCATCCTTTGCTGAGGATAAAAACAAATAAAACCAAATCTATACCCAAGATATTTTATGTCATATGATAGAATATTAAAGATAATTCTTAAAAGCTACCAAAAGGGAAAAAAGCTTACTGACAGAGATGACCATTAGCCTGACAACTGTCAGCCTAGCACCTGTAACCAGCTCAATCCATCATTTTTATATAAGACTATAATGGAGACATCTTCAGACAGAAAGACCGAACTAATTTATCTACTCACTGGCCTCTTCAAAAGGACTATTAAAGGTTGAACTGAATGATAAAGAAAATTGAATCTGAATGGGAAGTATAAGATACAGGAAGCTAAAGCTACCAAAAGGGAAAAAAGCTTACTGACAGAGATGACCATTAGCCTGACAACTGTCAGCCTAGCACCTGTAACCAGCTCAATCCATCATTTTTATATAAGACTATAATGGAGACATCTTCAGACAGAAAGACCGAACTAATTTATCTACTCACTGGCCTCTTCAAAAGGACTATTAAAGGTTGAACTGAATGATAAAGAAAATTGAATCTGAATGGGAAGTATAAGATACAGGAAGCAGAGCTGAGTAAACAGTATTAAGCATACCGTTAGCACTAAATAAGCATAAACCAGGTACATCGGAGAAGGCAATGGCACTCCACTCCAGTACTCTTGCCTGGAAAATCCCATGGGCAGAGGAGCCTGGAAGGCTGCAGTCCATGGGGTCGCTGAGGGTCGGACACGACTGAGTGACTTCATTTTCATTCTTCACTTTCATGCATTGGAGAAGGAAATGGCAACCCACTCCAGTGTTCTTGCCTGGAGAATTCCAGGGACGGGGGAGCCTGGTGTGTGGCCGTCTATAGGGTCACACAGAGTCGGACACGACTGAAGCGACTTAGCAGCAGCAGCAGCAGCAAGTATGTATATTCAGGGTTGATTTCCTTTAGGATTGACTGGTTTGTTCTCCTTGCAGCCCAAGGAAGGGACTCTCAAGAGTCTTCTCCAGAACCATGATTCCAAAGCATCAGTTCTTCAGCATTCAGCCTTCCTTATGCTCCAACTCTCACAACAAGGAGATCAAACCATAGTTTGATTGTTGCAGAGTCCTCCATGCTTCAAATATTTATGTAGAAAACAGAGATGATCAAGCTTAAACTTATTAAATATAGGACGCATGTTTAAAACGAAAGAGCAATCTCTAAGCTAGAATATACAACTTCCAATTGTAAAAAGAGGAAAGAGAGAAACTTTCTATTTAATAGAAGTCAGGAGAAGAGGCAAAAAAGAAGTCAAGGAATGGCACTTAGTGATGCAAATGAATATCTAGAGCTGGACATATTAACATGGGCAGATCACATAACATACAACATTCAGAATGAAGAGAAAGTTGACAAAGCTCAGTAAGATTCTAACTTCCTTTAACACATGATATCATGGTATGTATTGTTCATGGATATGTACAAAGGCATAAATATAATCATGAAGTTCTAATGCTATTACAAGGCTAGGTGATGCTTCTAAAGTGTAGCTTTAAAAGCTTTTAACACTTCTAAAGCATAAAAGAAACAGAACATAGAATTTAAAAGTCCCACAGAGAAGTTTTCTACTATATTGGTAATGTCTAATTCTGTATGAGTTTTGAAGCAACTACAAAACAATGTTGGTAGTATTTGCTTCCAGGTGGGGAGTATGTGAGTGTTTTAATGTTGTATGATTCTTACACATTTCTATAGACTTAAAATATTGGTGGCGCTAGTGGTAAAGAACCTGCCTGCCAATGCAGGAGGCAAAAGAGACGTGGGCTCCATCCCTGGATTGGGAAGACCTCCAGGAGCCGGGCATGGTAACACACTCCAGGATTCTTTCCTGGAGAACCCCCATGGGCAGAGGAGCCTGACAGTCTATCGTCCACAGGTCACAAAGGGTTGGACATGACCGATGCTTGGCACCACGTGCACAGAAATATCAGCTCAGGATGCCCCTCCCGTGAGCCCCTCTTAGGTCCTTTGACTCTAGGCCACATTCAGTGCCTCTCCCTTGTGCTCACAGCTCCATGCACTCACCCTATCGAGCACTTACCATATGATGACTTAGGAGGTGTTCTCCAGGGACAGAGCCTGAGATAGGGGTTTGGTTTCATGTGATTTACACAGGGAGGATAGCAAGGCAAAAGAGCCAAGCACAGATTGGTCTGAGGCACAGCTTCACACTGACCTGAGCCACAGGACAGGATTCTAGAGCAAAACCCACACCTCAGTGTTGTCTCTCCTCAGCATCCACTTGGCTGGGGGCTGATCACTCATGAAAGCGGGTGGCTTCAGGCAGCCAAGTGTCATTCTCCCAACAGCAAATGTGAGCCCTACCAGTTGACACTCAGTGCAAGGAGGGCTCAGTGCACTGACCTTGTAAACGGCACCCGAGCCAGCCTCTGTAACACCCACGTTATCCTCTCTACATTTCTAGCATATGAGCTCCTTAGATCAAGGACTGTGTTCTACAAGTATTCTGGCCTCCAGGCCTAGATCAGTGCCTACGCAGTTCGAACCTACCACGCATTTAGTGAACTGAAATGAACCCAGAAGAAAATGATCCAGCAATGCCAGAAGGTGCAAGTCAATAGGAAAAAGCCAAGAGTCTGCTTTTGCTTCTCCGTTCCTGAATCCACCAGTGGAGTGCCGTCTTGTTGATTTTCTGGTGAATTTACCTGTATACATGCATCTATTCATCAGATATTTATTCAGCATGTACTATGTGCCAGGTTCTAGAGATTAGAAACTGTATATATTATGCTCACATCATCAAGGAGGTTACCTTATAGGCAAATGAGTAAGGCAATCAATTCCTATCAATTTAAAGTCCTGGAAGTCTCAGCTTCTGGTGTCTATGGAACATTCCATGCTGAATAATTGATGTTGACTGTACATAAGCCCTTACAATCAGAAAGAGAAACAGGAATACACGTAGACAAATCTGATATCAAATAAGCTGCTGTAAGGGCTCCCCAGTGGCTCAGATGGTAAAGAATCCACCTGCAGTGTGAGAGACCTGGGTTCGATCCTTGGGTTGGGAAGATCCCCTGGGGGAGGGCATGGCAACCCACTCCAGTATTCTTGCCTGGAGAATCCCCATGGACAGAGGAGCCTGGTGGGCTACAGTCCATGGGTCACAAAGAGTTGGACATGACTGAGTGACTAACACTTTCACTTTTCACTTCAAGCAGCTTCAGTGCAATAACTCGAGCTTGACTATGTGACATATGTTCAATATGATATATAATTCATTCATTCATTCAGTTATTCATTTGTTCATCATCCTTTTGAGAAAATATTTAATGAGGAACTGTGTGTACTAAACCCTGAGAAGCACCAGGTATAAAGTGTTGAACAAGATAGCATGGCTCACATATTTACAGACTGCAGTCTAGTAGGAAAGGCAAATATTCAAAAGTTACTTGTAAATAAAGAAATCATGGCAAGCTGCAATAAGTCTATGACTGAAGAAAACCAAGTGCTACAAAGCAAAGTAATGCAGGATGACCTGATAGAGTCAGGGGTTATGAAAATCGCCTCAAATGAATTAATGCTTTTATCTGGTATGAACAAAGAATTAGGACAAGCACGGAGTAATGGAAAGCATATTTCACACACAGAAGAATCACAAAGTCTCTAATGCTGGCTGGCAGATAGCACAGGAGTTGGAGAGCGGCTTGTGTGGAGTCAGAGGGGCCAGATGATGAATTTACAGGTCTTCTTAAGATATATGAATCCCATTCCAAACATAAAGAGAGGCCACAGGAAAGTTTAAGCAGAGGGGTGATATCATACAATCTATGTTTTTCAGAAGATTAATCTACTAGGGTAGAGAGTGGACTGGCAGCAAACAGGAATGGACCTGTGGAGGAAAGACAGACAATTGTGCAGCACTGAGATAACAGTGGCTTGAAGTAGCAGGTATGACGGGTTCAGTGTATATATTGAGGGTTGGATGGATGGAGAAAGCTGAGAGACAGGCTGACTAGGATAGGTGGAGGAGGAGAAGACAGAAGACAATTCCAGATTTCAGGTTTAAGCAGCTCTAGATAGCAGGACCATTATCTGAGATGCATAAGGGTGGAGTAGACTTGCTCAGTTACTAAGTCATGTCTGATTCTTTGCAATTCCATGGACTGCAGCATTCCAGGTTCCCTGTCCGTTACTATCTTCTGGAGTTTGTCCAATTCATGTCCATTGAGTTGGTGATGCTACCTAACCATCTCATCCTCTGCTGCCTCCTTCTCCTTTTGCTTTCAATCTTTCCCAGCATCTGGGTCTTTTCTAATTGCCAACTAATACAACTCAGGAAGGCTTCCAGGGATAGACGCTATCTGAATGACAGGAGTTATAAAGGACGATGTTAAAGAAGATGAATATAGGGAAAGAGGGTTGTTTAAGCAGAGAACAATGTGGTCAAAAGCCTGAGACTGAAAGAGTGCATGGTCTGGAGAACGGTGGCGGAGGAGAATGACAACAGGTCCCTAACAGGAACCTGCTGCAAGGCACAGGGACCTTCACTCAACACTCTGTCATGGCCTATATGGGAAAAGAATCTAAAAAAGAGTAGACACACGTCTATGTATAACTGATTCACTTTGTTCTACACCTGAAACTAATACAACATTGTAGATCAACTATACTCTGGTATAAATTTAAAACAAACAAAAAGTATGACATTGGTATGCAAAATGACACAACAGGCAGATGTCGCTCTCAGGATACAAAATTGAAAAGTTACATACTCATGAGATATCAAAATCTTTGAAATTAAATGGGGAAAAGATAATCTTTAAAGGTTTTCAGACAGTGAAATAACATGTTCAGACCTGCATTTTTTTTTTCTGTTTGTTTTTAGTTTTATTTTAGGAAGATCTCCAGAATTTCTAGAGCTCTAAAAGGGAGGGGGAAAAAAAAACAGTTGGTGTTGGAGAAAGAGACATTTTGGGAAAATTGAAATATATGCAATCTTTTTTTAGCATCTCTAACAGATCAGTTTAAGAATATGAGCATGCATTATGTATAATTTGGGTTGTTTTTAAAAGGATCATGTTTCATGTTTGTTATATATAGAGCTGCTAAGGCTCGTACAATTCTTGGAATAGATTTTATCTTCCCATTAGGATGGAGGTGGGAGGGGGTATGGTGGCTACCCATTGGTCAACAATATTGCCCTGTCAAATCTTGTCATTTCCAACCTAAATTTTCATCTCTTTTATAATTCAAAAAAGAAAGGCTGGCTTTGTTTTTGTGTTTGGATGGCCTGCTCTATCAACCACTAAAGCGTCCTTTGGATAAAAAGCAAAAGAAAGAAAAATACGCCTGGGAAATTATGAAACACCGTATACTATTCATGGTGTGGAATTATAAAAAATAAATTTCCTATTTATGCCTTCCTGGTACTTTATTTATGAGAAAAAAAAAATCAAAACAGTGTCCTTGACCAGGAGTCAGTAAACTTTTTCTGTGAAGGGCCAGATAATAAATATCTTAGGCTTTGTGGACTCTGATCTCTGCTGCAACTCTTTAACTCTGCCTCTAGCACAAAGGCAGTCATAGACGGTGCATAAACAAAGGAACACGGCTGCTTTACAATAACTTTGTTCACAAAACAAGTGTTGAGCCATATGTGCTGACCTTTGCCGGAGACTTGCAAATCTGACAGCATAAGGATTTTATTTGCTGCTCTTTAAACATGTCTGTTTCTGCCTTTGTATATCACACATACTTCACAGAGTATCACTATGTTTCCGCTGTTACAAAGGTTGCTCAGTGCAATCCACTCATATTTTTGGGTCCAAAAATAGTGAGCCCCAGATACGGTGGTCCTTTGGCTCAAGCAAAGTTATGAAAATTTGTCCTCAAATTCAAACGTACTTTTGTGTCCCCCACTTTTGATTTGTCTTGAGTTAATGTTTTTCAACTTCTTGCTTGATGACTAATAAAATTTGCTTCTCAGGCAAAATTCTCACCCACCCTAAGAGAGTAGGGAAGGGAAGCATGCTGCAGCAGAAAGAAAAGGACAAGGAGATGAAGGATGAAGATGCCATTTCCATTTTGGCAGGAATTTTAGGCTGGGTTTCTCCACAAGGAGATAGAGGGGCAGGATTTTAAAGCAAATAGTCTATCTGAGAGGCAATCCTGGGAAACAAATGGAGGAATTTTTTTTTTTCTGTTTGTTTTTAGTTTTATTTTAGGAAGATCTCCAGAATTTCTAGAGCTCTAAAAGGGAGGGGGAAAAAAAAACAGTTGGTGTTGGAGAAAGAGACATTTTGGGAAAATTGAAATATATGCAATCTTTTTTTAGCATCTCTAACAGATCAGTTTAAGAATATGAGCATGCATTATGTAAATTTGGGTTGTTTTTAAAAGGATCATGTTTCATGTTTGTTATATATAGAGCTGCTAAGGCTTGTACAATTCTTGGAATAGATTTTATCTTCCCATTAGGATGGAGGTGGGAGGGGGTATGGTGGCTACCCATTGGTCAACAATATTGCCCTGTCAAATCTTGTCATTTCCAACCTAAATTTTCATCTCTTTTATAATTCAAAAAAGAAAGGCTGGCTTTGTTTTTGTGTTTGGATGGTCTGCTCTATCAACCACTAAAGCGTCCTTTGGATAAAAAGCAAAAGAAAGAAAAATACGCCTGGGAAATTATGAAACACCGTATACTATTCATGGTGTGGAATTATAAAAAATAAATTTCCTATTTATGCCTTCCTGGTACTTTATTTATGAGAAAAAAAAAATCAAAACAGTGTCCTTGACCAGGAGTCAGTAAACTTTTTCTGTGAAGGGCCAGATAATAAATATCTTAGGCTTTGTGGACTCTGATCTCTGCTGCAACTCTTTAACTCTGCCTCTAGCACAAAGGCAGTCATAGACGGTGCATAAACAAAGGAACACGGCTGCTTTACAATAACTTTGTTCACAAAACAAGTGTTGAGCCATATGTGCTGACCTTTGCCGGAGACTTGCAAATCTGACAGCATAAGGATTTTATTTGCTGCTCTTTAAACATGTCTGTTTCTGCCTTTGTATATCACACATACTTCACAGAGTATCACTATGTTTCCGCTGTTACAAAGGTTGCTCAGTGCAATCCACTCATATTTTTGGGTCCAAAAATAGTGAGCCCCAGATATGGTGGTCCTTTGGCTCAAGCAAAGTTATGAAAATTTGTCCTCAAATTCAAACGTACTTTTGTGTCCCCCACTTTTGATTTGTCTTGAGTTAATGTTTTTCAACTTCTTGCTTGATGACTAATAAAATTTGCTTCTCAGGCAAAATTCTCACCCACCCTAAGAGAGTAGGGAAGGGAAGCATGCTGCAGCAGAAAGAAAAGGACAAGGAGATGAAGGATGAAGATGCCATTTCCATTTTGGCAGGAATTTTAGGCTGGGTTTCTCCACAAGGAGATAGAGGGGCAGGATTTTAAAGCAAATAGTCTATCTGAGAGGCAATCCTGGGAAACAAATGGAGGAAATGAGCAGTAAAAAAGGGAATCCCATACGGAATGTGTTATCCCATGGGCAAACTGATACTCAGTCCTTCTAGGGAGCCTTTTAGAGTCCATAGAACACACCCCGCAACTGTCCCTCTGAAAAGCAGAAAGCTGAGGTATTGCTTCATCACTTCCCTGTTGGCCCAGGCAGTAGTCTCGTGGGTTTGATCCCTAAATCGGGGAGATTCCCCTGAAGGAGGAAAGGGCATTGGGCAATGTACCCAGTATTCTTTTCCATAGACAAAAGCAGACTGGCGGGCTATAGTCCTTGGGGTCACAAAGAGTTGGAGGTGACTGGGCACACACAAATAGCTGCTAGAGGCAGGAAGTGACGGTGTATACAGAAACTGTCCACTGACCCTCCAGGCGACCTCTGATGGGGATCAAGGAGATATGGGTGGAAGACCAAGAGTATATGCTACAGACATGGATGGCCAAGTCTCCAATGCATGCATGGCGCTATATTACCAGACTCATGCCCATTATTTATTCAGTTTTTATCCTCACTCAACACTATTGTCAATTGTAGAGCTAAAGGAGAGTCTGGGGCCAATCTCTAGGAATGGGCTTTAAACTAGAACATTCTTTTAATTTTTCCTAGCCCTCTCTCTTCCTAGTATTTCAGAATCCACTCTTAACACTAAAAACTTCACCTTACATTCATGCAGGCATGGTACAATTTTAGCAGGAAAGAAATCAAAGCAACAGAGTCATAATCCACTAAATCAACCCCAGCCTGTCACTGACCTGCATGGAATATAGATGCAGGGTTTACTAGGTAACCATCCACAGATGGTGTGGTTCACAAGTCTGATGATGACTTTTTAACAGCTGTGGAGAAATTTTCTTGGTTTGGAAACTTATAGACACACACCGAAGAAGAGAGGGAAAGAAAGTGTTTCGATAGAAATATTAGGCACTTTATAAATGATAGCTCATGGTATTCAATATCATGGTAATCCAAGTCTATGCCCCAACCAGTAATGCTGAAGAAGGTGAACAGTTCTATGAAGACTTACAAGACCTTCTAGAACTAACACCCCCAAAAGATGTCCTTTTCATTAAAAGATACTGGAATGCAAAAGAAGGAAGTCAAGAAAAACCTGGCAAATTTGGTCTTGGAGTACAGAATGAAGCAGGGCAAAGACTAATAGAGTTTTGCCAAGAGAATGCAATGGTCCCAGCAAACACCCTCTTCCAACAGCACAGGAGAAGACTGTACACATGGGCATCACTAGATGGTCAACACCAAAATCAGACTTATTATATTCTTTGCAACCAAAGATGGAGAAGCTCTACACAGTCAGCAAAAACAAGACCAGGAGCTGACTCCAGCTCAGATCATAAACTTCTTACTGACAAATTCAGACTGAAATCGAAGAAAGTGAAGAAAACCACTAGACCATTCAGGTATGACCTAAATCAAATCCCTTATGACTATACAGTGGAAGTGAGAAATAGATTTAAGGGGCTAGATCTGATAGACAGACTGCATGATGAACTATGGAAAGAGGTTCATGACATTGTACAGGAGACAGGAATCAAGACCATCTCTAAGAGAAAGAAATGCAAAAAGCAAAATGGCTGTCTGAGGAGGCCTTAGGAATAACTGTAAAAAGAAGGGAAGTAAACAGCAAAGGAGAAAAGGAAAGATACAAGCATCTGAATGCAGAGTTCCAAAGAATAGTGAGGAGAGAAAAGAAGCCCTTCCTCAGCAATAAATGCAAAGGAATAGAGGAAAACAATAGAATGGGAAAGACTAGATATCTTTTCAACAAAAGCAGAGATACCAAGAGAAAATTTCATGGAAAGATTTGAGTTTTGTCCATAAAGAAAAAAAATGGTAGGGACATAACAGAAGCAGAAGATATTATGAAGAGGTGGCAAGAATACACAGAAGAACTGTACAAAAAAGATCTTCATGACCCAGATAACCACAATGACGTGATCACTCACCTAGAGCCAAACATCCTGGAGTGCAAAGTCAAGTGGGTCTAAGGAAACATCACTATGAACAAAGCTAGTGGAGGTGATGGAATTCCAGTGGAGCTGTTTCAAATCCTAAAAGATGATGCTATGAAAGTGTTGCACTCAATATGCCAGCACATTTGGAAAACTCAGCAGTGGCCACAGGACTGGAAAAGGTCAGTTTTCATTCTAATACCAAAGTAAGGCAATGCCAAAGAATGCTCAAACTACTGCACAATTGCACTCATCTCACATGCTAGTAAAGTAATGCTTAAAATTCTCCAAGTGAGGCTTCAGCAATACATGAACCATGAATGTTCAGATGTTCAAGCAGGTTTTAGAAAAGGCAGAGGAACCAGGGATTAAATTGCCAACATCTGCTGGATCATGAAAAAGCAAGAGAGTTCCAGAAAAACAACTACTTCTGCTTTATTGACTATGCCAAATAGTCACACCCAGCTCTTTGTGACCTCATGGATTGTGACACGCCAGGCCTCCCTGTCCTTCACTGTCTCCCAGAGTTTGATCAAACTCATGTCCACTGAGTCAGTGATCCCATCCAACCATCTCATTTTCTGTCACCTCCTTCTCCTCCTGCCTTCAATCTTTCCCAGCATTAGAATCTTTTCCAATGAGTTGGCTCTTCACAGCAGGTGGCCAAAGTATTGGACCTTCAGGATGAGTCCTTCCAAAAATATTCAGGCTTGATTTCGTTTAGTATTGACTAGTTTGATCATCTTTTGGTCCAAGAGACTCTCAAGAGCCTTCTCCACCATCATAATTTGAAAGCATCAATTTTTTGGCACCCAGCCTTCTTTATAGTCCAACTCTCATATCCATACATGACTACTGGAGAAAACATAGCTTTGACAATATGGATCTTTGAAAGCAAAATTATGTCTTTGCTTTTTAATAGGCTATCTGGTTTTGTAAATGCAAAGAAATAGAGGAAAAGAACAGAATGGAAAAGACTAGAGATTGCTTCAAGAAAATTAGAGATACCAAGGGAGCATTTCACGCAAAGATGTGCTCGATAAAGCACAGAAATGATATGGACCTAACAGAAGCAGAAGATATTAAGAAGAGGTGGCAAGAATACACAGAACAACTATACAAAAAAAGATCTTCATGACCCAGATAATCATGATGATGTGATCACTAAGCTAGAGCCAGACATCTTGGAATGTGAAGTTAAGTGGGCCTTAGAAAGCATCACTGTGAACAAAGCTAGTGGAGGTGATGGAATTCCAGTGGAGCTGTTTCAAACCCTGAAAGATGATGCTGTGAAAGTGCTGCACTCAATATGCCAGCAAATGTGGAAAACTCAGCAGTGGCCACAAGACTGGAAAGGTCAGTTTTCATTCCAGTTCCAAATAAAGGCAATGCCAAAGAATGCTCAAACTACTGCACTCATTTCACATGCTAGTAAAGTAATGCTCAAAATTCTCCAAGCCAGGCTTCAGCAG
>SJYC01095323.1:0-16813 GCA_006408675.1 Madoqua kirkii
TACAATTGCACTCATCTCACATGCTAGTAAAGTAATGCTCAAAATTCTCCAAGCCAGGCTTCAGCAATACATGAACCGTGAACTCCTTGATGTTCAAGCTGGTTTTAGAAAAGGCAGAGGAACCAGAGATCAAATTGCCAACATCTGCTGGATCATGTAAAAGCAAGAGAGTTCCAGAAAAACATCTATTTCTGCTTTATTGACTATGCCAAAGCCTTTGACTGTGTGGATCACAAGAAACTGTGGCAAATTCTGAAAGAGATGGGAATACCAGACCACCTGACCTGCCTCTTGAGAAATCTGTATGCAGGTCGGGAAGCAACAGTTAGAACTGGACATGAAACAACAGACTGGCTCCAAATAGGAAAAGGAGTACGTCAAGGGTGTATATTGTCACCCTGCTTATTTAACTTATATGCAGAGTACATCATGAGAAACGCTGAACTGGAAGAAACACATGCTGGAATCAAGATTGCCGGGAGATATTTCAGTAACCTCAGATATGCAGATGACACCATCCTTATGGCAGAAAGTGAAGAGGAACTAAAAAGCCTCTTGATGAAAGTGAAAGAGGAGAGTGAAAAAGTTGGCTTAAAGCTCAACAGCAGAAAACGAAGATCATGGTGTCTGGTCCCACCACTTCATGGGAAATAGATGGGGAAAAAGTGGAAACAGTGTCAGACTTTATTTTCGGGGGCTCCAAAGTCACTGCAGATGGTGACTGCAGCCATGAAATTAGAAGATGCTTGCCCCTTGGAAGAAAAGTTATGGCCAACCTAGATAGTATATTCAAAAGCAGAGACATTACTTTGCCAACTAAGGTCCATCTAGTCAAGGCTATGGTTTTTCCTGTGGTCATGTATGGATGTGAGAGTTGGATTGCGAAGAAGGCTGAGCATGGAAGAATTGGTGCTTTTGAACTGTGATGTTGGAGAAGACTCTTGAGAGTCCCTTGGACTGCAAGGAGATCCAACCAGTTCATTCTGAAGGAGATCAGCCCTGGGTGTTCTTTGGAAGGAATGATGCTAAAGCTGAAACTCCAGTACTTGGGTCACCTCATGAGACGAGTTGACTCATTGGAAAAGACTTTGATGCTTGGAGGGATTGGGGGCAGGAGGAGAAGGGGACGACCGAGGATGAGATGGCTGGATGGCATCACGCACTCAATGGACGTGAGTTTGAGTGAACTCCGGGAGATGGGGATGGACAGGGAGGCCTGGTGTGCTGCGATTCATGGGGCCGCAAAGAGTCAGACATGACTGAGCGACTGAACTGAACTGAGCATCTGAGTTGGAGTAAGCAAGGCACTGATTTAAGAGTAGCACAGGGTAATATATGGGAAAGACATGAAGCCTGGTTTCTGTGTTCCTCTGGAGGGCACAGCCAGAACTGATCGTGGGAAAAGAAAAACCTCTAAGAAATGATTGAACTCAATGTGAGGGAGAACTTTCTGGCAGTTAGCATTATCCGGCAGTGGAGCTCTACTGCCTTGTGAGGTAGTGAGCTCCCAACCAGTGGAGGGTCTTGCTTCTCACGTGTTGCAGGCAGAATACTGAGAGAGTTGTGGCCTTAAGTGAATGCAAGCAAGAGATATAAACCTTCCTGGTTTCTTTGAAATACCAGTCTTTTGAATCTGATAGCCTGGGCTTAATCTTGGCTCTGTTATTCTTATCTGCTCTGAGCTCTGGTCTTCAAATATGTTAAAATGGGGGTAAAGATAATGTCTTCACACTGTTCATGGGGTTCTCAAGGCAAGAATACTGAAGTGGTTTACAATTCTCTTCTCCAGTGGACCACTGGTTCCAAATTGGGAAAGGAGTACCTCAAGGCTGTATATTGTCACCCTGCTTATTTAACTTCTATGCAGAGTATATCATAATAAATGCCAGGCTGGATGAAGCATGAGCTGGAATCAAGATTGTCCGGAGAAGTATCAATAGCCTCAGATATGCATATGACACCAGCCTTATGGCAGAAAGTGAAAAAGAACTAAAAGCCTGTCAATGAAAGTGAAAGAGGAAAGTGAAAAAGTTGGCTTCACACTCAACATTCAGAAAACGAAGATCATGGCATCTGATCCTATCATTTCATGGTAAATAGATGGGGAAACAATGACAGACTTTATTATTTTGGGCTCCAAAATTATTGCAGATGGTGACTGTAGTCATGAAATTAAAAGATACTTGCTCCTTGGAAGAAAGTTATGACCAACCTAGATAGCATATTAAAAAGCAAAGAGATTACTTTGCCCATAAACGTCCGTCTAGTCAAAGCTATTTTTTTCCAGTAGTCATGTACGGATGTGAGAGTTGGACTGTAAAGAAAGGTGACCACTGAGGAATTGATGCTTTTGAACTGTGCTGTTGGAGAAGACACTTGAGAGTCCCTTGGACTGCAAGGAGATCAAACTAGTCAGTCTTAGAGGAAATCAGTCCTGTGTATTCATTGGAAGGACTGATGCTGAAGCTGGAACTCCAATATTTTGGCTACCTGATGTGAAGAAGTGACTCATTGGAAAAGACTCTGATGGTGGGAAATGTTGAAGGCAGGAGAAGAAGGGAATGACAGAGGATGAGATGATTGGATGGCATCACTGACTCGATGGGCATGAATTTGAATAAGCTCTGGGAGTTGGTAATGGACAGGAAAGCCTGGCATACTGCAGTTCATGGGGTTGCAAAGAGTTGGACACAAGTGAGTGACTGAACTCAACTGAACTGAACGATGGTATATTTAATCGGTTTGTTCTGTGAATCTTTTAAGATTATATATCTGAAGTGCTTAGCACAGATATAGCTATTGTCATTGTTGTTTAATCCCTAGGTCGTGTCCAACTCTTTGAGACCTCATGGACTTACACCATGGAGCCCACCAGGCTCCTCTGTCCATGGGATTTTTCAGTCAAAGATACTGGAGTGGGTTGCCATTTCCTTCTCCAGGGGATCTTCCTGACCCAGGGATTAAATGGGCATCTCCTGAGTCTCCTGCATTGGCAGGAGGGCTCTTTACCACTGGGCTGCCAGGGAAGCTCCAGGTCTAGCTATAATGCTTATTGGGTTGACATTGCTGTTTGTCATCATAAAGGGTTCTAATAGTGTAGGGGTTTACATAGAAATTCTCTTGGTAAATACATCCTGAGTACTCTGTTTGTCTCACAAGTGGATATGCTGGATTCTATTCCACAAGGTGCTCCAAGAATACATGTGTTTGTGTACAAGGATTTCCTAAGGATTAATGAGTCTGGAGAATTCTGCTAGCATGAGTTGTAGGGGATGATATTCTACTGAAGCCCAGAAGCTCTGCCTGGGAGAGAGTTGTTCTTGTGGGTAATGGAAATAGGTGAGACACACTGTCCCATGCCATTTCTAGAAGGGTAGCAAGAGGCACAGTAAACTCCAGAAGACTATAAGCAATCTGACAAGTTGCATGGGTTTATCTAGGAAAATTAAAATGAATACTAAGTCAGCCTTCAAGGGGAAGAAGGAGACTCAAATAGGTGTCAACCTGCATAGGGTTTTTTGTCCCAGGCTTATGGAAATGGTAATTAAGGACAAGAAAAAAACAATGAACTGCAGAGAACTATAATTTGTTGAGTGCTTACTAAATACTAGGCACTGCCCTAGATACTCCCTGTGCATTGAAGTAATGAATCTGTTCACTAGCCTTAGGATATAGGTATGGCTGTTATTAATATTGTTCTACCATTATAGTAGAAACTGAAGTTTGGGAGGTTAAACTACATACCTGTGGTCAAAAGGCGCATAGGTGGGAGAATTCTGTTTACCCAGGAGAAGACAGTTGGAGGATCTTTCACTTGCTAGCCATTTTCCCTAAGCCAGAAGGCTCTTGATGGTGGTTTCTAAGCTCTGTGGGAGCAGCTGAACATTCTGGACCTGAGATGTGTTTCATCACTTCTACTTCTCTGCTGTAACCAGGAATACCAACCTGTTGGTAAAACTGCTTAGAGATGAATAGTATGAAATGGGGAATGAGGGTTGAGGACAGAAGCAGCAGTTGCCATGGAACGCAAGAGTTTTTGTAGAGCCCAGTTTTGGGCGATGACACTCATAAAGGTGTGTGAAATGAGAATGTTCTGCTGTGATGGTAAATAAAGATGGGACGATCACAAGGAAGACTCCTTCTCCAGAAGCAGTGGTTGGATGGTTTGACCCATGTCGGGGCACAGAAATAGGCTCGTATTTATAAGCCCAATTTCTATGTGATTTCCTAGCTGTGTGATCTTAGGTCATCTAAACTCTCTTGGTTTCAACTTCCTTTTAGATAATACTATCTCCTTTGTAGGACTTCTGTCCATATTAAGTGAGTTAATAATGCAAAGCATCAAAGATTGTCAGATATTCAGACTGTTAATAGTATCTGACCCCCTGTGTGACCTTGGATTTCTTCTTCTACCTGTCTCAAGTGAGGTTCATTCAACATGAAAAACAGGCCAGAAATCAGCTTTGTTCTAGACTTGGCAGCAGAGTAAAGGTGGAAATGATTACCTCTGCCAATCTCAGCGAGGTCTGACCTTGTGGAAAATCAAACAAACAGAATCTTATTTTCAATCCCCACAGGAAGAAGCATGGGTAGGGGTCACACTTGCTCTGCCAACTATTGGTCTTCTTTCATGGACATTTTAAAAAATATATTTTGCTGGTGAAACAAAGCCCACAGGTGTCTGGCAGAAAAGCAGAAAGCATAGGGGGCTTCTCCTCTCTCCTCCCTTATTGCTAATGCTCATCTGAGCCTGCTGATGAGAAAGCAGTATCAGTATTGGAAGGCTGGCAGCTGCAGCGCAGGGATGCCTAGGGCTTTCTAGAATATTTCAGCCTCTGACTTATAAGCAGAAACCTCTCCAAAAGTAAGACTGGACACCAGGAGAACAGCACACTGTGGTTGTGTCAGAGAGTTTCTCTGTGATGTCTGATGGTTCTAAATGCATTGGCTGGCCTGCGATGCCTGCTCAGATCATTCACATCTTTACCCAGCTATCCATCCGGCCTCTTCCCCACCCCCACCCCCACCCCCCTAAAAAAACAGAAATGCCATCTTGTTAATATAAAATCAATAAGCTTTCCCTAGATGGATCCTAGAGGAACCATCCCGAGGTATCTTGAACAAATGAATGTGTCCTTCCGATTTCTGTTTTTTTCCCCACTATTAAAGGAGGACAGTGCTACTTGCCTTAAAGACCATTATAAGCATAGAGGCTTCCTACCAACTTATGAATGAATGGGTAAGTATTTGGCATTATTCTGAGGGCTGCATCTGGGGTGAATAAGACAAAATTTGCCCTCAAGGCAACGTTCTTAAAGGGAAGGCAGACAATAAATTTATAAGCAAAGAAGACAGTTTCAGCTACTGACATGAGGTATGAAGAAGATAAAACAGTGTAATGTAATGTAGAAAGACACGTGGTCCTACTTTAGTGAAGTGATTAGAGGAGGTCTTTGAAGCAGTGACCTTGGAGTTGAGACATGAATGACAAGTGGATGTCAGTTCTGCAAATATCTAAGGGCAGGATGTTGTTGGAAGAAGAAATAAACGGAAAAGCCAACAGACAGGAGCACAATGGGGCTTCCCCTGTGGCTCAGCTGGCAAAGAATCTGCCTGCAATGCAGGAGGCTGGCTTCCATCCTTGGGCTGGGAAGGTCCCCTGGAGGAGGGAACGGCTATCCACTCCAGTATTCTTGGGCTTCCTTGGTGGCTCAGCTGGCAAAGAATCTGCCCGCAATGCAGGAGGCTGGCTTCCATCCCTGGGTTGGGAAGATCCCCTAGAGAAGGGAACAGCTATCCACTCCAGTATTCTCACCCGGATAATTCTATGGACAGAGGAGCTTGGCACAATGTGGGGTGTTTGAAGGTGGTGGCTGGCAGTTAGTGAACAAAGGAAATACTGGAGAGAGATCAGAGATCTGAACAGCTTTTTAGTCACAGTAACTCTCAGCTGACTCTCAGTTCCAGAGCTAAAATCTCACTGGAGAGAGTTCTGGTTAAGCTTGAGTGAAGTGTGTACCTCTCAACCTGTTAATTCTAGCTGGAGGGTCAGGCTTATATCAGAACTTGGTAGCTCCAATGGGAATCATATGGATGGAGTGCGGGAAAATGCAGTTCCCAGAAAGAAGAAGAAAAAAAAAATCTTCCCAAAATGAAAGAAGAATGGCTGGCACTTAAAGTGAGTCATTCATGAATCAACCCAGGTTCTGTGGTTCCAAAAAATTTGAGTTTTGGCTACCTCTCTCTTGGGGTAGGTTGAAGAAGTCATCCTATGCCCAACTTTGGAAGAAGAACCAAGCTGCAAAGACAGAAAAGTCTTATCTAAGGTGACATAGGTTATAAAAGGCTAAAGAAGATAGGTAGGTAGATTTGGGTTTGAAATCCTAAGACACCATTCTCTATTCCTTGTTCACTTATCTGTTCCTGTTTATTGTCTACCTATTATATTCTAATAGCAGTTGTCCTTAAAAAAAAAAATCTTTCAAAGAAGTTTGGAGAAAACCAAATTTCTATGAAGACCTACAAGACATTCTAGAATGAACATCCAAAATTCAGGTCCTTTTAATCACAGGGGACTGGAATGCAAAAGTAGGAAGTCAAGAGACACTTGGAGAAACAGACAAGTTTGGCCTTGGAGTACAAAATGAAGCAGGGCAAAGGCTAACAGAGTTTGCACTGGTCATAGCAAACACCCTCTTCCAACAACACAAGAGATGACTCCAAACATGAAGATCACCAGATGGTCAATACTGAAATAAGATTGATTATATTCTTTGCAGCCAAAAATGGAGAAACTCTATCCAGCCAGCAAAACAAGACCAGGAGCTGACTGTGGCTCAGATCATGAAGTCTTTATTGAAAAATTCAGAGTTAAATTGAAGAAAGTAGGGGAAACCACTAGACCATTTCAGGTATGACCTAAATCATATCCCTTATGATTATACAATGGAAGTGACAAATAGATGGAAAGGATTAGATCTGATACATAGAGTGACTGAAGAACTATGGATGGAGGTTTGTAACATTGTACAGTAGATGATAATCAAAATTATTCTCAAGAAAAAGAAATGCAAAAAGGCAAAATGGTTGTCTGAGGCAGCCTTACAAATAGCTGAGAAAAGAAGAGAAGTGAAAGATAAAGGAGAAAAGGAAAGATTTATCCATCTGAAAGAGTTCCAAAGAATATCAAGGAGAATAAGAAAGCCTTCCTAAGTGATCAATGCAAAGAAATAAAGGAAAACAATAGAATGAGAATAGAATAGAATGATCTCATTCTATTCTATAGAATAGAGATCATTTCAAGAAAATTAGAGATACTAAGTGGCTCAGAGGTTAAAGTGTCTGCCTCCGATGCGGGAGACCTGGGTTCGATCCCTATTTTTTTTTTTTTTTTTTGCAGTTATGCAGTCTACTTGACCCAATTTAAGGATGAAAACTATAGAAGTCAGCATGAATAGTGGAAAAGCTGAGTAAACCAAGTGCCACTCTGATAGAAATTTATTGTTTCCTCTAGACCATTCAGGTATGACATAAACCAAATCCCTTACAATTATACAGTAGCAATGGAATATAGATTCAAGGGATTAGATCTGATAGACAGAGTGCCTGAGGAACTATGGACAGAGAGAGGTTCCTGATATTGTGCAGGAGGCAGTGATCAAGAACATCCCAAAGAAAAGGAAATCCAAAAAAAGGCAAAATGGTTGTCTGAGGAGGCCTTAAAGTAGCTGAGAAAAGAAGAAAAGTAAAAAACAAAGGAGAAAAGGAAATATAGAAGCATATGAATGCAGAGTTTCAAAGAAGAGCAAGGAGAGATAATAAAGCCTTCCTCAGCAATCAATGCAAAGAAATAGAGGAAAACAACAGAATGGGAAAGACTAGAGATCTCTTCAAGAAAATTAGAAATACCAAGGGAACATTTCATGCAAAGATGGGCTCGATAAAGGACAGAATTGATGTGGACCTAACAGAAGCAGAAGATATTAAGAAGAGATGGCAAGAATACACAGAAGAACTGTACAAGAAAGATCTGCACAACCCAGATAATCATGATGCTGTGATCACTCACCTAGAGCCAGACATCCTGGAATGTGAAGTCAAGTGGGCCTTAGAAAGCATCACTGCAAACAAAGCTAGTGGAGGTGATGGAATTCCAGTTGAGCTATTTCAAATCCTGAAAGATGATGCTGTGAAAGTGCTGCACTCAATATGCCAGCAAATATGTAAAACTCAGCAGTGGTCACAGTACTGGAAAAGGTCAGTTTTTATTCCAATTCCAAAGAAAGGCAATGCTAAAGAATGCTCAAACTAGTGCACAATTGCACTCATCTCACATGCTAGTAAAGGAATGCTCAAAATTCTCCAAGCCAGGCTTCAACAGTACGAGAACTATGAACTTACAGATGTTCAAGCTTAATTTAGAAAAGGCAGAGGAGCCAGAGACCCAACTGCCAACATTTCTTGGATCATCAAAAAAGCAGGAGAATACCATTAATATATCTACTTCTGCTTTATTGATGGTGTCAAAATCTTTGACTGTGTGGATCACAGCACACTGTGGAAAATTCTTCAAGTGATGGGATTACCTGACCACGATACCTGCCTCCTGAGACATCTGTATGCAGATCAGGAAGCAGCAGTTAGAGCTGGACATGGAACAACAGACTGATTCAAGATTGGAAAAGGAGTATATCACAGTTATATATTGTCACCTCACTTATTTAACTTATTTGCAGAGTACATCATGCAAAATGCTGGGTTGGACAAAGCACAAGCTGGAATCAAGTTTGCTTGGAGAAATGTTAATAACGTCAGATATGTTGATGATGCCACACTTAGGGGCAGAAAACAAAGAACTAAAGAGCCTCTTGAAAATGAAAGAGGGGAGTGAAAATGTTGGTTTAAAACTCAGCATTCAAAAACAGAAAATCATGGCATCCTGTCCCATCACTTCATGGCAAATAGATGGGGAAAGAATGGAAACAGTGTCAGACTTTATATGGGGGGTTGGCACTCCAAAATCACTAGAAATGGCAACTGCAGCCATGAAATTAAAGACACTTGCCCCTTGAAAGAAAAGTTATGACCAATCTAGACAGTATATTGAAAAGCAGAGACATTACTTTGCCAACAAAGCTCTGTCTAGTCACGGCTATGCTTTTTCCAGTGATCGTGTATGGATGTGAGAGTTGGACTGTGAAGAAAGCTGAGCACCAAAGAATTGATGCTTTTGACCTGTGGTGATGGAGAAAACTCTCAAGAGTCCTTTGGATTTCAAGGAGGTCAAACTAGTCCATCCTAAAAGGAAATTGGTCCTGAATATTCCTTGGAAGGACTGATGCTGAACCTGAAACTGCAGTACTTTGGCCACCTGATGGAAAGAACTGACTCCTTGGAAAAGATCCTGATCCTGGGAAAAATTGAAGGCTGGAGAAGGGACTACAGAGGATGAGATGGTTGGATCGCATCGCCGACTTGATGGACATGAGTTTGAGCAAGCTCTGAGAGTTGGTGATGAATAGGGAAGCCTGGCATGCTGCAATCCATATGGTCACAAAGAGTTGGACATGACTGAACAAATGAATTGGATTTAAGAATGTTGTTTTCAAGTGTTTTGCTTTCAAACATCAGTTTCCTTCCAGATGTCTATGTGGAATGTGTGCATGCAGTGGGAATATAGAGAGGGAGGATTCACAAAGGAAACACAAAGTGATCATTTTAATGGAAACAGGAGCTCAAAGGAAGTTGATTGCACACTCCAGAATCTGGAATCATGATGATGGGGTGATAGCACACTGAATTATGTAGGGATTTGGACTTTCACTGGAACATGCACCCTGAAATCACAGAGTTTGAGCTTACTCTCAGCTTGATCATTTATCAGCTGTAAGAGTCCATACAAATTATTCAACCTTTTGGAGCATGATTCCTCATTTACTATGTAAGGATAATAAACCTAATGATATCAGAAAGATGTTGAGGATATAAAATGAGCAAACAAGTAAAACATCCTGCAGAAAGCACTAGGGATGTTGGTAATAATCGTGTCCAGGCATCTTTTTAAGGATTGAGTTTCTTAGAATTTGGGTGGTCAGATGGAAGGCATTGTAGTTGAAATTGAGAATCTCAGAGAAATGTATCTAACATTATGTCTTATGCTTCTCAGGTATTCCTTTATAAAGATTCAAATAGCATGGTATATGTAAAAGCACAATAAGCATTGTAAGTTGTATTATCAATAAAAGATTTCATTACAAACAGCTACAGTTCAGTTCAGTTCACTTCAGTCACTCAGTTGTATCCAACTCTTTGTGACTGTATGGATTGCAGCATGCTAGGCTTCCCTGTCCATCACCAACTCCCAGAACTTGCTCAAACTTATGCCATCAAGTCAGTGATGCCATCCAACCATCTTATCCTCTGTAGTCCCCATTTCCAGCCTTCAGTCTTTCCCAGGGTCAGGATCTTTTCCAAGGAGTCAGTTCTTTCCATCAGGTGGCCAAAGTACTGCAGTTTCTTGTTGGATCATAGAAAAAGCAAGAGAATTCCAGAAAAACATCTACTTCTGTTTCATTGAGCATGCTAAAGCCTTTGATGGTGGGGATCACAACAAACAGTGGAAAATTCTTCAAGAGATGGGAAAACCAGACCACCTGACCTGCCTCCAGAGAAATCTGTATGCAGGTGAAGAGGCAACAGTTAGAACTGGACATGGAAAAATGAACTGGTTCAAAATTGGGAAAGGAATGTGTCAAGGCTCTATATCAGCAACTGCTTATTTAACTTATACACAGAGTACTTCATGCAAAATGCTAGGCTGAACGCAACACAAGCTAGAATCAAGATTATAGGGAAAAATGTCAGTAACCTCAGATATGCAGATGACACCATGTTTATGTCAGAAAGCAAAGAGGAATTAAAAAGCCTCTTGATGAAAGTGAAAGAGGAGAGTGAAAAAGGTGGCTTAAAACTCAGTATTCAAAAAGCAAAGATCACGGCATCCAGTCTCATCACTTCATGGCATATAGCTGGGGAAACAACAGACACAGTGAGAATTTATTTTCTTGGGCTCCAAATCACTGCAGACTGTGACTCCAGCCATGGCACTGAGAGACACTCCTTGGAAGAAAAGCTATGACCAACCTAGGCAGCATATTAAAAAGCAGAGACATTACTATTGTGACAAATGTCCATATAGTCAAAACTATGGTTTTTCCAGTAGTCATATGTGGATGTGAGAGTTAGACCATAAAGAAAGCTGAGCAATGAAGAACTGATGCTTTTGAACGGTGGTGTTGGAGAAGACTCTTGAGAGTCTCTTGGACTCTCAAGGAGATCAAACAAGTCAGTCCTCAAGGTAATCAGTTCTGAATATTCATTGGAAGGACTGATGCTGAAGCTGAAGCTCCAAAGCTTTGGCCACCTGACGTGAAGAACCAACTCATTGCAAAGACCCTGATGCTTGGAAAGATTGAAGACAGGAAGAGAAGGGAACAACAGAGGATGAGATGGTTGAATGGCATTGCTGACTCAATGTACATGAGCTCGAAGAAGCTCTAGGAGTTGGTGATGGAGAGAGAAGTCTGGTGTTCTGCAATCCATGGGGTTGCAGAGTCAGACCCAACTGAGCGACTGAAATGAACTGAACTAAACTTCTATCTTTGGACATTCTTAGCATGAAAAAAAAAATTCTCAAAGCACAATATTTGTTAAAATTTCTTCAAACACTGAGCTTGATTTTCACTATGTGCAATGCTATACTGAGTGTCTTTTCGTTATTTCTATTCATTCAAAAATTATATACCAAATGTCTGCTATAAGGTATAATGGAAATAACAAGGAATTGAAATCAAAACATCTGGTTTGATTCCAACTTCTGCTAGGTCATGGTAGGCAAATCATCTGTTATCTGTATGCTGGGTTCCTCATCCTTTACCTATAAAATTAGGAGAGTTAGATTAAATGAGACTAAAGTCTCTCCCTGCTCGGATAGTCAGTAATTGTATTTCCATTCTCCAATGCTGTTAAAAGTTACAGACCAGAAGAAATATGCTTCTTGACCTCAAGGAATTTACGTTGCATTTGTGAAAGGAGAGGGCACACACACGTGCAGGATCATAAATGTGTGATTATATTTTCCTAATTATATACAACCTTGTTCCTCTGAAGGTGAGGATAAGGATGATTTTGTTTGGTTGTTCTATGAGGAACACAGGGACAATGAAAAGGGTACATGAATCCCCTTACATCATACTATGCTTAGTTGCAATTGCTATGGCCACATGTGTCATAGATCAGGATCTCCACAAGCTAACCCATCCTTAGAATAAATGTTTAAGCTGCTTGGAAAAGTACAAAATGGACAAAATGAGAACTCATATTTGTATAAAGAGCTTTGCTTGTACATGTTTCCCCCAATCTGCACAGCCTCATATATACATCATAGTGACCAGTATGTTTACATAAATGTGAAATCTGTAGGGCAGAGCAGCCTGTTCTAAGGCAGAATAACTGGTAGAGCTACTTTTGTCCAACTGTAACTATTTGTGTTCATTATTCTGCCCTCACTGGCCTAGTTAAAACATTGTATTCCTAGACCTGGAGGTTGAAAAGAGAGATTCTCCTGTCTACACTGAAATCCCAATGTTTCACACCAAAATGGGAGAAAAGAAACCATCTCCATTCCCTTTCCCTCATAATGTGAATATTTTCATTCACCCCCTCCTTTTTTTTTGCAATTGGGATAGGTGAGATGGAAAGGAAATAAAAGATATTAAAGAGATTATTCATCCTTTAGTAAATAGTTAGCAACTCATTCACTTGCCATTTGCTACTTGTTGGTAGCATATAAAATATACAAATCCCTTAGCTCCTGATCTTAGATTCCTGGAAAAATAGTCCTCACAGAGATATCTTTAAAGTAGAATATGGCCTTCCCTGCTGGCACAGTAGTGAAGCGTCTGTCTGCCAATGCGGGAGACACGCGTTCAATCCCTGGTCTGGGAGGATTCCACAGTAACTAAGCCTGTGCACCACAACTCCTGAGCCTGTGCCCCAGAGCCTGGGAGCCTCGGCTGCTGGGACCACGTGCCCCAGAGCCCGGGAGCCTCGGCTGCTGGGACCACGTGCCCCAGAGCCCGGGAGCCTCGGCTGCTGGGCCTGCGTGCCCCAGAGCCCGGGAGCCTCAGCTGCTGGGCCCGCGTGCCGTAGAGCCAGCGCTCCACAGTTAGAGGAGCCACCTTCAATGAGTAGCCCGCGCACCGCAACTAGAGAGTAGCCTCCATTCGCTGCAACTGAGGAAAGGCCCGTGCAGAAACAAAGACCCAGCATAGCCGTAAAGAAATAAATTATTTTTAAAAAAAATACTACACAGGAGAAAGTATATTTAGAATCCAAATCCCCAGTACCTGCAAGGGTTTAAAAATTGTGGCGTCTTGGTTGATTTACTTCTTTGAACCTCAACTTTCTAATCTGTGAAATAGGAGTAATTTTTATATTTTAATAATCAACTACCATGATAAACATCAAACAAAATAACCCCTGGCTGTGCATTCTAATCTTCCAGGACAGATGCACACATAAGGAAACTCTGCTTTGAGAATGAATTGTACAGATCGTATTCTAGGAGAGCGTATGTGAGAGCTCAGATTCGGTTGTAACTAGATAAAGAAAGCATTGTTCCTGGGAGTCAGATACCAAAGGACAGACCTAGGTCTGTTCTGCAGAATTCTGCTCTGGTGCTGTCACTTTTTGAAACGTACTTTGACCTGTATTCAAGAGACAGGGTAGCTAGATGTTGGAATCAGAATTTGCAAAGACAAAGGGTGATAAAGGAGAGGGGTGTGAAGGAGAGAAGAGAAACAAGGATCAAATTGTGGTTGTACAGATAAGCCTCCAGATGAATCAAATCCTTTCCCCAGCAGCTCCCAAGCCGCATCTGGGTAAACACACGCCTTCAGTGGTCAAGGCCACCTGCGGTCCCTTCCCTTGTCTAGTGACTGTCAGTCACCGCTTCTAAGCTCTGACAGCGGGGAAGAGTTTAATAGTCTGTTAGCGGTCACACCCAAGAATCTGTATACAAGCCTCAGCAGCCATAGGCAGGGCGCAGTGAGAGCTCTATGACTCCAGATCCCTGCTATGAAAAGAAGGCGAGTGTTTTACAGCAGTATTTGAGTTTTACTGCCTTTGATATTCCCAAGAAGTCTCAATCCAATTTCAGTATTTTGTAAGATGGCATACATGGGAACTCCTCGGTGATTCAGATGTTAGGGCTCTGCACTTTAACTGGCCTCCACTGCCAGGGGTTCGATCTCTGGTTGGGGAACTAAGATTCCACAAGCTGTGAGATGCAGCAAGAAATCAATCAAATAAACAAAAAGATAGCTCATATGGATTTGGGGACAGACCTAGGTTTGTCTGAATAAGTTGCTTTGGGCCGAGTCACTTTTCTGAATATATTTTCCTTCTTTACAAAAATAATCCTCCTCTACTTGTCTCAAAGAATTATTGTAAAAAATGTACAGGCTATGTTGTGAAAGAAATTAGTTAATTGTTAAGGTCACCGTTAATTCAGTGGCCAAGCCAACATTTGAAATTAGGAATTCTGGCAGTCAGTTCGGTACTCCTTTTCCTGTTTCTTTCAGGAGTCATTTTGAACCAAGCAGAAGTCTCAAAGTGAAAAGAAACTGTTTTTATATCCAATGGTAGGGTTAGATGTATTTTGAGACCACCAGATAATTGGGACTAAAATGCTCCATGGAGAACTGACGCTTAAAGTTGGGGCAAAGATGCTTGCCCCACAAAGGGAAGGAGACCAACACAAGCTTTCCGCTGCCACCATGAGCTGTGATTTCCACAATGCTGCAAATCATTAGGGAGGAAGGAGGACAGAGGTACAGCCCACGGCCTTTCAATCAAGAGGCTAAGTCCCTACCAGCTAACCTCCACACTGAAGAACTTCTATACTGAGGCTTCCTAGACTCTGTGTGGAAAGAACAGTTGTTACTTTTCCCCCTTGTTTCAATACAGAGGTGGTTTTTCTCAAGTAAAATACAATTAAAGAAAATTGAAAAATGAAATAAAATGTAGACATACAAAATACAAGATCAAATTTTGTTGTGTTAGATTTGACAGAAATAAAATTGCTTTGTCAAATGAACATAAAAATTCCCGAGCCTTTCTCTAAATTTGTATACTTGTCTCATCATGGATGGGCTACAAACAGCTTGTGGTTCAGCACCAGCTGTGGGCTTCACTTTAAATGCTCCTGCTGTGTATCAGAGAGAACCAGGAGCCTCTGAGCACCACTCTGGACTCGGAGTCCTGGAGGAGCAGGTACTGTCAACTACAAGATCATTAACAAGGTATATAATTTAGACAGGGGGTATGTCTATTGTCTATTTCCTCCCAATGGAGCGCCCGCTCCATGCAGGGAGGGATTTTTGTGTGTTTGTAGCCTAGATATCCCCCAGGGCTAAATAGGGACTGCTACATACTGACCACTCAAATAATACTGATATCTGAATAAGCGGGAAATACAAGAAGGGCTGAGAAGAACAGGGAGAAAAAAACTGAAATGAGCACACACACTCACCCACCCAACCACCCACACTCACACACACACCTCGCACACACCCAACACAAACACACCCACACACCTACCCTCCCCACACCCACACGCCTAACACACATACACACTCATGCACACATATCCACACCCTCACACACACCCAACACACACACACAGACACACACACATGCGCACACAAACACACCCACACACCTACCTTCCCACACTTTTCCAAATGAGGAAAAGTTAATACTGAGAAAATAAGCCAACAAAACCAATCATCACAACATGAATACACCATGAGTCGAATCAATTCTGCAAAATGTTTGACAAAGATTCATAATAAGAATGTGTAGGTTGATCATAGGAAAAACAGCAAAACTTGAATCACACCAGAAATTAGAAAACAATAAAAAAAAAAAGAAGCTGAAGAATGTGGACATGAGGAACCAGCCAGAAATTTTGAAAAAGGATACATTTAAACAGAAAATATAGAGAATGGAATGAAGGTTAGTTAATAAACAAAAATAATGATTTGGAGAGGAGTAAAAACGAATCTCACCCAGAACTCTTCAACAGAGAAGCAACTAAAAAGAAAAGAAGAGAGCTATCAAGGATATCTTGAGACGCTCCAATTTAGACTCTGTTAAAGTTCCAGAAGACGTAATGAAAGAAAAGGGAGGAGAAATTTTTGAAGAGGTAATTACTGAGTTTTAAGGAGCTGAAGAAATACAAGTTCACAGATTGAAGATTCACAGAGGAGAATAAATCATACCAAGTAAACACCTACTCATTGAATGAAAAGGTAGAAGAGCGAAGGCAAAAATACAGTCTTAAAAACTACAAGAAATCAAAGTAAAAATGGCTACAAAGTCATAGAGTTTAGACTGACAAGATTTCCCACCCCCCGCATTTTGACAATAATGATGCCCAAAGGTCAAAGGGTAATATATAACTGTATTAAAGGAAAATATGTATTATAACTCAGGGTTTTATATACAGCTAAACTTTTAGACAAGTCTGAAGGCAAGATAAAGCATTTTTTGGAATGCAAAAGATTGAGAGGTTAAGAGTCCAAGGTTCTTTCAAGAAGAAAAAACACAGGATGTCTTTTATTAATAAGGGAATACTAACCTGAAATAAAAATGTGAGATATAAGAAACAATATTAAAAGCTGGAAAAACAAAACAATGGAAAAATTTCTATGAGCACAGAATCAAAAATATATCAGTACATTTAATGAAC
>SJYC01095326.1:0-11855 GCA_006408675.1 Madoqua kirkii
GTTGATGATGGACAGGGAGGCCTTGTGTGCTACGGTCCACGGGGTCACAAAGAGTTGGACAGGACTGAGCAACTGAACTGAACTGATGGGGAATTTCCTGGTGGTTCACAGATTAAGATTCACACACAGGGTCAATCCTGAATGCTGATGACACAGCCAAAGAATTCAGTAATCAAGCTAGGTATGGCTAAAAGGATTGAAGTGTGAGTTGCTGTCCAAGACACAGAGTTTGCATTCTGCATCCAAGCTTGTTATCTTCTATTAAAACAAACTCCTCATTTTTTGAAAGACTATACCAGAATCTGCCATCTCCATACCATAATATTTTCAATATCTAGGAGATAACCATAAATGACTTAATATGTGAAGAAGCAAAAACACGAGACATATCCTCAAGGGTGTCATGAATTTGCCTTTAGCAGAACCTAACAGGTACTGAATGCCTTCTAGCTTTCAGGATATATTCTATTTTTACACATGTTAATCTGCATGGCAAATCTATTATGTTGATACAATTAACTTATCAGTCAACATAGTATCAAGAAAGCATAACCAAGTTTAGGTATTTCAGGCAGAGAAAGATAAAACACATAAATTTAGAAAGTTAAGGCCTTCCCTGGCGGCTCAGTGGTAAAGAATCTGCCTGCCAGTGCAGGAGACAAGAGTTCAGTCCCTGGTCTGGGAGGATCCTGCATGCTGAGGAGCAACGAGGCGCACACACCACAATCACTGAAGCCCACACTCCCTGGAGCTTTGCAACAGGAGAGGCCAGCTCAGGAGGAAGCCCTTACTCCACAAAGAGAGCGTGGCCCCCACTCGCCACAGCTAGAGAGAAAAGCCAGTGCAGCGACAAGGATTGAGCGAGGCCATAAATATACACAGAAATAAGAAAAAAGAAAACTGAGCTACATTACTTTGCTGACTAAGGTCCGTCTAGTCAAGGCTATGGTTTCTCCTGTGGTCATGTATGGATGTGAGAGCTGGACTGTGAAGAAGGCTGAGTGCTGAAGAATTGATGCTTTTGAGCTGTGGTGTTGGAAAAGACTCTTGAGAGTCCCTTGGACTGCAAGGAGATCCAACCAGTCCATTCTGAAGGAGATCAACCCTAGGATTTCTTTGGAAGGAATGATGCTAAAGCTGAAACTCCAGTACTTTGGCCACCTCATGTGAAGAGTTGATTCATTGGAAAAGACTCTGATGCTGGGAGGGATTGGGGGCAGGAGGAGAAGGGGCCGACCGAGGATGAAATGGCTGGATGGCATCATGGACTCGGTGGATGTGAGTCTGAGTGAACTCCAGGAGATGGCGATGGACAGGGAGGCCTGGCGTGCTGTGATTCATGGGGTCACAAAGAGTCGGACACGACTGAGCGACTGAACTGAACTGAACTGAACTGAATAATGAGAAGGGCCAGACAAAGTGGGGAGCAGCGCCCTGCTCCCAGACAAAGCGAAGTGTTATTCAGACAGAAAGAACTGTGAGAAGCCACTGCTGCCCTAGCTCTCCTCACTAGGTCATCTGCTGCTCTTATTGCAAGAGTTGGCGCAGTCACTGTAAGAGTCTGTCACGCCCACCACCTTCACGGAAGGGAAGCTCCCTTGCCTGCCCCACCAGCACCCCTGCCACCTTAGGAGTCTGTTTAATCTGCTGCCACTGAGCCTGGAACCAGAGGAAGAATGGCCTTCCTTTCTTCTCCTCTGTCATTTTGCTTAAGTGCTTTCCTTTGGTTGAACCTACACTGAAACACTACTGGTAAGGATGTAGAGGAAATGTAGGTTTTACTCTTCTAGACCCTTTGATACAGGGGTGAAGTCAGAAGGGCAGGGAGAGAGTAAACAGGAACAGACATTATTCAGCATGATTGCCACTATTATTTACACAACAGAAATCGTTTTAAAGAGCTTGCCCCAGGTCACCCTGAAGGAGGACATGGCAACCCACTCTAAAATTCTTGCCTGGAGAATCCCATGGACAGCGGAGCCTGGTGGGCTACAATCCATGGGGTCACAAAAGAGTTGGACACGACTGAAGGAGCTTAGCACAAGCTCCCACATCTAGGAACTGGTGGCTAGCGTTTGAACTCAGGAAGCCTAACTCCAGAGGTCATGATCTGATGTGACGGACACTCACCTTGCTTTTGATTATTTGAAATCAAAGTCGCAGAGAACTTTCTGGGCCTCTCATTCCCGTGCTAATTACCATCTTGACAATGACTTGCATTTCGCCTTCTTCAGGTTTTTCTAAATTACACTGCTACAACCAAGTCGACTACCAACTAATTTCAAAGCCTGTGTTTCTATTTGTTTTTCATAATTATATCAATGCCAGATTCTGATGCCAAGTGACAGCATTTAACTTTTAATTGTTAGTAAGCAAGTTTGACAGCATGTAGCTTTCACATCCTGATGTCAAAATGACAATATTTGCTCCGCATCTGCCATTGTATTCACTAATTCTTTAATGTTTATAATGACAAAATTACTCTTTCTCAGCAATGGGTTCTATTCAAAGATATTTTCATAAACTAAGAAATTAATTTGTTGGCTTAGTTGATAAATTAAGAATTTAATTTGACATCATGAAAATGATTTAGTGAAGGGGAGTGTCACACTATCTTGAATGCTGCAGGCTAATGAGAAAACCACACTGCCGAAGTCTTCACAATAAATGCTGCATGTGAGAGCCAAGTGACCTCATGACAAGCTATAGGGACAAACAGTCCTTGGCAGTTTGAACAAAGAAAGTGATGGGAGAATTGAGTCATCAGAAGGAACATAATGGTATTCCTACACCTTATGACTCTGCACTTACTGCCACATTTAAATTTTGAGCAAAACTGAAACACAGATCTCTTCTTTATAAATACATTATTTAATGTAGTTTATCAATAAATTTGTGAGTAAAGACATTAGGAAGAGTTGATATGTGTATAAGTAAATAAATGTATGTAAATATACATACACATATTTAGTATCCTACTGTAAGGTATTATTAGTGAGGCTGGCTCTGTTGAAGTAACTGAGCCATTCCAAAATTTAAGTTTTTAATGCAACCAATGTTTACTTCTCACAAACATAACAGTCCAAGGTGATAGGTGGCTCAATGTCATGTGATAATTCAATAGTCTTTTATCTTAAAACTGTGTCATTCTCTGAGCCTCGCCAATATCATCATCCAAATTCAGTAAAAAGAAGGAAAGAACTTAGACGTTTATATGGGTCAGCATAGAAATGAAACCGGAGAAGGCAATGGCACCCCACTCCAGTACTCTTGCCTGGAAAATCCCACGGACGGAGGAGCCTGGTGGGCTATAGTCCATGGGGTCACTAACAGTCGGTCACGACTAAGCGACTTCCCTTTCACTTTTCACTTTCATGCACTGGAGAAGGAAACGGCACCCACTCCAGTGTTCTTGCCGGGAGAATCTCAGGGACGGGGGAGCCTGGTGGGCTGCCGTCTATGGGGTCACAGAGTCGGACACGACTGAAGCGACTTAGCAGCAGCAGCAGCAGAAATGAAACAGACCGTATCTATTCACATGCCTTGGAGATAAAGTAAAATGTGAGTCTTATTTGCCATAAAAAAAGATCAAAGGACAGACTCTGGGAGTGTCAGAGCAACTGGAAATTAAAAGGGGGAAATACTGGAAAAGAGGAAACCACAGGAAACAAATTCTGAACCTCAGTATAAGCTTCCCTTGAGTCCTTTGCTGACTCCTGAACTGCACACCAGCAGCATGAGAGTGCAAAGTGTCCACAGGCAAAATCGCAACTGGAAACCCTGAATTTCTGATCAGAGATTTCAGCAGCTCCCTCTTCATGGGAGGCAGAGTTTTGGGTTCAGGTCAAGTTACATAAAAGGGAACTGTAAACACCTTGAACTGGTATTAGAAGGATGCCATGGGAGAAAATAACAGATCTCAGGATTGAAGTATTTGTTTTAGACCTTGGAAAACAAACAACAAACAAACAAAAATTGGAATAGATTACTTTTCCAAGACCCAAACCTAAGCCTCCAAGATCTAGTTGATCCCTAGTAATTTAACTGTTTGCCAGAACAAAACTCAACTCTACAGTGAGGGAAGTAACAGAATCTAGAATCTTTACAACTTACCATTCACAATATCCAGTTTACAACAAAACGTACTGTAAAAGGTATATCTTGTGGGTGTATTGCAGGTTCAGTTCCAGATCACCGAAATAAAGCACTTATAATGATCAAGCAAGCAAATTTTTTGCTTTTCCAATGCATATAAAAGTTATATTTACACTATACTCTAGTCGACTAAGTATTCAGTAGCATTTTGTCCAAAAATACACATATCTTAACTAAAAAATACTTTCTTGCTAAAACATGCTAGCCATCTTCTGAGCCTTTGGTGAGCCATAATCTTTTTGCAATAGCAACATTGAAGGTCACTGATCACAGATCATCATAACATATGTAATAAAAATAGAAAAGTCTTAAATATTGTGGAATTGCCAAAATTTGACACAGAGGCACAGAGTGAGCAAACACTGTTGGAAACGATGCTCTTATAGATTTGCTTGACAGCAGAGTTGCCAGAAGTCTTCAATACTGTGGCAAAGTGCAATAAAGGCAAAGAATAAAGCAAAGCAAAATAAAATGAGGCATGCTTGTAATCATTAGACATCCTAAACACAACAATGTTTCTGTAGTCAAAAACAAGCCATTCAATGGAAACGTTGACAACCAAAATATTGTAATTAGCAGACACAGATTTAAAAAAAGAGAGATAAGTTAAAGAATTTTCAGTAAAACTTTAATTAGTGAATATTTGTGGAATTAAAGGAAAATATTAAAACCAAACCAAATGAACCAAACGAATACTCTAAAACTGAAAAGTAAAAATTTGCTACCTGAAAAGTAAAAAGAAAAAAACATTGGTTGAACAGTAGATTGGAAAGAAAATAATAGAGCCTCAATGACTTGTGATAAAATGTCAAGTGACTAGTGTATGCTAATTGAAATCTCAGAAGGAGATGAAGGAAAAAATAAGGCAGAAAGATATGTCAAGAAAGACTGGTAAAAAATAGTTCACATTTAATCAGAAATAGAAACAAGATTCAAGAAATTTAGAAAATTTCAAGCAGGAAAAATGTGAAGAAAATCACATATAAGCATATCAAATTTAAACTACTTACAGTAAGAAAAAAAGAGACTGAAAAAAAATCTCAATGGCAGAGAGAAAAAATGCATACACCTACAGGGAATGCTGGCTAAATTCTCGCCAGAGACAACGGAAAATAGAAATCAGCGTGATGACCTTTAACATGCTGAGAAAAACAATAATCAAAATAATTGTTAATAAGAATTATGTATCCAATAAAAATTTATAGTAAAATTGAAGTTGAAATAAATATGTTCATTTGCTCAGTCATGTCCAACTTTTGTGACTATATAGACTGTAGTTTCCCAGGCTCCTCTGTTCATGGGATTTTCCAGGGAAGAATACTTGAGTGGGTAGCCATTTCCTTTCCATAAAATAAATATAATTTCAGACAAACATAAGGTGAGAGAGCATTTTTTCCACACCTAAAAGTACAAAAGAAGTTATTTATGTGTAATGAAAAATCAAACAGATAAAAATTCACATGTACAGAGAGTTATAAAGAGAACTGAAAATAGTAAATGTGTGGTTAAACACATATAAAAATACCTTTTTTCTTAAATTATTTAGAAGTTAATTGACTCAAGACAAAATAATAATATATTTGGTGTTTATATTACACAAAGCAATAAAATATGTGATAAAAGAAGGATGAGAGGGAGTGTACATGAAATTATACTGTAGTGCAGTTCTTACAATGTATATGATATGGTAAAATATTACTTTAATATATATTATGAGAAGTTAAGGATATATATTTTAATAGAAGAAACACAAGCTGGAATCAAGATTGCTGGGAGAAATTTCAATCACCTCAGATATGTAGACGACACCACCCTTATGGCAGAAAGTGAAGAGGAACTAAAAAGCCTCTTGATGAAAGTGAAAGAGGAGAGTGAAAAAGTTGGCTTAAAGCTCAACACTCAGAAATCAAAGATCATGGCATCTGGTCCCATCACTTCATGGCAAATAGATGGGAAAACAGTGGAAACAGTGTCAGACTTTAGTCTTGGGGGCTCCAAAATCACTGAAGATGGTGACTGCAGCCATGAAATTAAAAGACGCTTACTCCTTGGAAGAAAAGTTATGACCAACCCAGACAGCATATTCAAAAGCAGAGACATTACTTTGCCAACAAAGGTCCATCTAGTCAAGGTTATGGTTTTTCCTGTGGTCATGTATGGATGTCAGAGTTGGACTGTGAAGAAGGCTGAGCACTGAAGAATTGATGCTTTTGAACTGTGGTGTTGGAGAAGACTCGAGAGTCCCTTGGACTGCAAAGAGATCCAACCAGTCCATTCTGAAGGAGATCAATCCTGGGATTTCTTTGGAGGGAATGACGCTAAAGCTGAAACTCCAGTACTTTGGCCACCTCATGCGAAGAGTTGATTCATTGGAAAAGACTCTGATGCTGGGAGGGATTGGGGGCAGGAGGCGAAGGGGATGACCGAGGATGAGATGGCTGGATGGCGTCACGGACTCGATCAATGTGAGTCTGAGTGAACTCCAGGAGATGGTGATGGACAGGGAGACCTGGGGTGCTGTGATTCATGGGGTCGCAAAGAGTCGGACATGACTGAGTGACTGAACTGAACTGAACTGAACTAGTAAAACATAAATAAAACAAAGAAGCATCTCCCAGAGTTTGCTCAGACTCATGAGTCAAATGCAAACCCTCGGAGATGCTGAAGGACAGAGACGCCTGGAGTGCTGCAGTCCACGGGGCTGAAAGAGGCAGACACAGTTTAGAGACTGAACAATAATAGCAACACCAAAAGGATTTGACATAGAAACAAAGAACAGGATCTATTAATAGGAAACAGCTAACAAAATGGTTAGCTTAAACCCAGTCATATTAGTGATTATACTAAATGTAAATGGAGTAAATACTTTGATTAAAATGGGAAAACATTTCAGGCTAGACTTAAAAAAAAAAAAAAAAAAAAGTCCCAAACATACACTACTCACAAGAGTCACATTTCCTTAAGATCTAGAGAAGCTCACTATACAAACTTTAAACCAAGGAAAATTGGAGTTACTTTATTGATATCAAACAAAGTCAATTTTAAGACCAGAGATACTAATAAAGAGGGACATTTCAAATGATAAAGAGTCAATTCCTCAAGAAGACATGATAACCTAAATGAATGTCTTCATTATAAGGAATTTCAAATACATTGAAATCTATAGGGAGAAATAGGTCCAAAGCTATGCTTTGTACCCCTGCAAAGATATTGAAAGTATATCTGTTATTCCAAAGAGCAAATATTTGGGCCCGATATTACTGACATTCTCTTTAGTATTCCCTTAGAGCACATTCCATTGTTTGTTACTTTAAGAATATACTTTTAATTTTAGCTTTATTTGTCTATTGAGCTTAGTTCTGTCTCTATTTTCCTTTTAAAAATAACTGTGAATTTCTAGGTATGATAGACAAAAGGTATACAGTGTGCATATGTTCAGAATGCCAGTAAGCTCGGACTAAAATTTACAAGGGCATCAAACCCATGAATCCTAAAGGAAATCAACCCTGAATATACACTGGAAGGGCTGATGCTGAAACTGAAGCTCCAATACTTTGCCCATCTGATATGAAGAGCTGACTCACTGGAAAAGCCCTGATGCTGGGAAAGATTGAGGGCAGGAGGAAAAGGGGACGACAGAGGACGAGATGGTTGGATGGCATCATTGACTCAATGGACATGAGTTTCAGAAAACTCTGGAAGATAGTGAAGGACAGGGAAGGCTGGCATACTGCAAGTCAACTGGGTTGCCAAAGAGTTGGGCGTGAGCTAGCGGCTGAACAACAACAGTAAAGATTATGGACCAGCATAAGCCTGAGGGTCCATTGTGTCAGCTTCCACAGGGCTGAGGGTAAAACTAGACTCTGTAAGCAGGTGAAAGCAGGTGAGAGAAGTTACTGCGTAACGAGCACACACGGTCATCAAGGCTTGTGCTGAATACTTGATGTCTATCACACACCTAATTCTTGCAGCGTCCTATAGGGGAACCATCCTCTTGCAAGTTTTAGATTTGAGGATACTGCCCAAGACCACATGGTTTATAGACAATGGAGATGAGTTACAGATTCTGTTTCCCCTGACTCTGAAGCCCAGAGAGTGTCACACAGAGAGAAGTCAGTCAGAAAAACAAATGCCATGTGTTAATGCGTATATATGAGATCTAGAAAAAATGACAGAGAGAACCTTATTTGCAAAGCAGAAATAGAGACACAGACGTAGACAACAAACGTGTGGATACCCAAGGGGGATGCAGGGGTGGGAGGAGCTGAGAGATTGGGGTTGACACCAGACACTACTGATCCTATGTATCAAGTCGATAACTAGTGAGAATATACTGTGTGTAGCACAGGGAGCCCTGCTCCAAGCCCTGACGTGCCCTGCATGGGAAGGAAGTCCGAAAGGGTGGGGATACATGTCTACGCATGGCTGACTCACTCTGCTGTACGGTAGAAACTGACACAGCATTGCAAAGTGTCTATACTTCAGTGAAAATTAATTTTAAAACAAGCCTGCATTTCTATCACCAAATGAACTTCTACCAATAATGAGAAAGTAAGACCTATGCTGAGGAAGATGGAGGAAAGATAATGCCTCTGTGACAGGGCAAGACGGTGGCACGCCACATCTGATCATTAAAATGACTGAGGAAGCAAGCAAGAGAAACTGGAAAAGGCAGAGGAAAGAGGAACCCTGGGGCTAAAGGGGAGCCTGGCTCTGTTCCCCACTTCCTGGTTTGTCTTTAGACAAGACTGTCTCCCTTTCTGAGACTCAATTTCCTCATCCATAAGATGAGGGAAGTAGAGGGACAGATTTTAAAGACAGCATCCAGGTCAAAACTTCCATCCTTCTCAGACCAGGCTGCCAGCTTCCCTATGCCAGCCTCAGTGGCCAAAAAATGCACTGCAGGACTTCGTCAAACCTGTATCAGCAGGAGAAGCCGAGGTAGAGAAACACCTCAGGCCAAACTCATTAACAGTTGTTTCATTAATCACAGTTTGTGTTTCAAATCCAAAGACAATCTGTCCAATTAACACTGAAGCTCTGGCAGCCACAGGAAGACCTTTGGGAGAGGCAGTTTGACACAATTGCTAATAATGCTCACGTTGAGAAGAATGGCTCCCGAACATGATATTCTCCTGGTGACAGCCTGAGTCCTGACAAGGAGGAACAGAGATTTCAGGCACCTCCACAATCTGATCCTTTCTCTCCACCTGGGCTCACTGCCCCGATGCTTGTCACAGGCCAGCTGCCTTTTTCGCTGTTGTTCAGTTGCTAAGCCCTGTCCAACTCTGGGACCCCATAGAGTGCAGCGCAGCAGGCTCCTCTGTCCTTCACTATCTCCTGGAATTTGATCAAATTCATGTCCACTGAAACAGTGATGCTCTCTATCCATCTTATCCTCCGCCATTCCCTTCTCCTTTTGCCTTCGATCTTTCTGAGCATCAGGGTCTTTTCCAATGAGTCAGTTCTTTGCATCAGATGACCAAAGTATTGGAGCTTCAACTTCACTATCAGACCTTCCAACAAATAGTCAAGGTTGATGTCCTTTAGGAAAGACTGGTTTGATCTCCTTGCTATCCAAGGGACTCTCAAGAGTCTTCCCCAGCACCACAATCAGAAAGCATTAATTCAGGCCCAGTTAACATCTCTGTACTTGGTCCATTTGAACACACAGCCTTTTGCCAAACTCAAGTTTGTGTGCCCAAAAGCACAGTGAAGCCAGGCAAACAGAAACGTTGGAGTTTAGAGAAGAGAAAAGTTTACTGCAAAGGCCAAGCAAGGATTATAAGCTGCTTACACCCCAAAGACCTGAACTCCCTGGTGGCTTTCAGGGAAAAGTTTTGTAAAGGCAAAATTTGGGGTGAGGGCTGTAGGTAAGTGCCTTTCTTTTGACTGGTTGGTAGTGAGGTAACAGATGGTACTCTAGAAATCCTGTGCTCAGCTTGAAGTTACTACTCTCCACCAGGGGGCAGACAAATTTAGTCCCTGTTGTTTAGTCACCAAGTCATGTCCAACTCTTTTGGGACCCTTTGCACTGCAGCCCACCAGGATCCACTGTCCATGGGATTTCCCAGGCAAGAATATTGGAGTAGGATGCAACTTCCGACGCCAGGGGTTCTTCCTGACGCAGGGATTGAACTCACATCTCCTGCTGGCGTCTCTTGCATTGCAGGCAGATTCTTTACCACTGAGCCACCAGGTAAGCCTCAGTTCCTGTGGAAGAACTCAGATGTATGTGTCAGATGGCTGTGTATATCCACTGGAGAGGGCTGGTCTCTGCTTTGTACCATACCGTGCGTGTGCTCAATTGTGTCCACCTGTTTTGTGACCCCATGGACTGCAGCCCACCAGGTTCCTCTGTCCATGGGATTCCCCAGACAAGAATATTGGAGCGGGTTGCCATTTCCTCCTCCAGGGGATCTTCCCGACCAAGGGGTCGAACCCACATCTCTAGCAGCTTCTGCATAGCAGGCAGGTTCTTTACCACCAGCACCGCCGGGGAAGCCAGGTCTCCGCCTTATAGCTGCACTATCGTTTCTTGGCTGCTCCTCCTCTGGCTCTGCATGCCCTCACCACTCTGAACCATTTGAATATGCTCTTTGGAACTCACGGAAGGCCTACAGGAGAACACTTTTGTACCTAGGAAAGCCCCACGGAGTTCTGCTGAGTTTTAAACCCACATGCTTTCCCAATTATTTTGTGGCCCAGCCAAAGCTTCTCCATATTATATTCCCATGGGTGAATTTAACTCAGATGATCATTATATCTACTACTGTGGGCAGGAATCCCTCAGAAGAAATGGAGTAGCCATCATGGTCAACAAAAGAGTCCGAAATGCAGTATTTGGATGCAATATCAAAAACGACAGAATGCTCTCTGTTCGTCTCCAAAGCAAACCATTCAATATCACAGCTATCCAAGTCTATGCCGCAACCAGTAATGCTGAAGAAGCTGAACAGTTTTATGAAGACCAACAAGACCTTTTAGAACGAACACCCAAAACAGATGTCCTTTTCATTATAGGGGACTGGAATGCAAAAATAAGAAGCCAAGAAACACCTGGAGTAACAGGCAAATTTGGCCTTGGAATGCGGAATGAAGCAGGGTAAAGACTAGCAGAGTTTTGCCAAGAAAATGCACTGGTCATAGCAAACACCCTCTTCCAACAGCACTAGAGAAGACTCTACACATGGACATCACCAGATGGTCAACACCAAAATCAGATTTATTATATTCTATGCAGCCAAAAATGGAGAAGCTCTAAACAGTCAACAAAAACAAGACCAGGAACTGACTGTGGCTCAGATCATGAACTCCTTATTACCAAATTCAGACTGAACTGAAGAAAGTAAGGAAAGCCGAAAGACCAATCAGGTATGACCTAAATCAAATCCCTTATGATTATACAGTGGAAGTGAGAAATAGATTTAAGGGCCTAGATCTGATAGATAGAGTACCTGATGAACTATGGACTGCAGTTCGTGACATTGTACAGGAGACAAGGATCAAGACCATCCCCATGGAAAAGAAATGCAAAAAAGCAAAATGGCTGTCTGGGGAGGCCTTACAAATAACTGTGAAAAGAAGAGAGGCGAAAAGCAAAGGAGAAAAGGAAAGACATAAGCATCTGAATGCAGAGGTCCAAAGAATAGCAAGAAGAGATAAGAAAGCCTTCTTCAGTGATCAATGCAAAGAAATAG
>SJYC01095331.1:0-16304 GCA_006408675.1 Madoqua kirkii
GTGAAGACCTAGAAGACCTTTAGAGCTAACACCCCCCAAAGATGTCCTTTTCATTATAGGGGACTGGAATGCAGAAGTAGGAAGTCAAGAAACACATGGAGTAACAGGAACAATTGGCTTTGGAGTACGGAATGAAGCAGAGCAAAGGCTAGTAGAGTTTGCCAAGAGAACGCACTGGTCATAGCAAACACCCTCTATAGTGTTAGAACCTATTGAATGGCAGAATAGTGTTTATTCTTGAGACAATGATTGGAATGCATCTCAGGCAATTTCAAGGTGGCTGGTGACATTCTGTTACTTGATCTGGGTACTTAGACAGCATCCTCACTTTCTAACACTGACGAGCTATGCACTTTTCTGTACATACTTTGTCCTTTAATACAATTTGAAAACTAAATTTTTATAAGTGGAGATAGATATTGTTGTTACTTGTTAATTAGTCACTAAATCCTGTCCAATTCTTTTTGCAGCCTCTTGAACTATAGCCTCTTGAACCAGGCCCCTCTGTCTGTGGGATTCCCCAGGCAAGAATGCTGGAGTTGTCACTTCCTCCTCCAAGGGCTCTTCCTCACCCAGGGATCAAACCTGGGATCCATCCTGCATCTCCAGCATTGGCAGGCGCGTTCTTTACCACTGAGCCACCAGGGAAGGCCTGGAGGAACAGCTGCTATGTGTCAAAGATTTCACTCAGCACCTTAAAGCACAGACAGACAGGGAGGCCCAGCGTGCTGCAGTTCATGGGGTCGCACAGAGTCGGACACGACTGAGTGACTGAAAGTGACTAACTAAAGCACCTATGAAAACACAATCCCATGTGTTTCCATAGCTTGTCTAATAATACAAATCACAGATAGCACTTCCTAACATTAGAAAATCACCAGGTCTCACTTCAGGTCTTAAAAGTTAAAATCTTTAAAGTATAGTACTGGACTTCCCTGGTGGCTCAGACAGTAAAAGCATCTGCCTACAACGTGGGAGACTCGGGTTCGATCCCTGGGTTGGGAAGATCCTCTGGAGAAGGAAATGGCAGCCCACTCCAGTATTCTTGCCTGGAAAATCCCACGGACAGAGGAGCCTGGCAGGCTGCAGTCCATGGGGTTGCAGAGTCGACATGACTAGCGACTTCACTTTCACTGGACACTAGATACTGAAATAGATGATGTTATAATCAGCCAAGTTTGCCATATATTTTCTGGTATGTGATCTGAGGAGTGAGTTTAATGTGATGTCTAATATATACATGAACATAAATGGTGACTTTTTAAAATTTTAGGTACAGTGCCTCCATTCTATAGATGAAGACCAAGGTGCAGTGAGGGAACATGATTTATTTGAGGCCACAGCTGGAAGCAAATGTTTTCTATGTTATCTGACTTTATGCTAATAACCAGTCAAGGGAGTAAATTCCATTATGCTTATCTTACCCAGAAGCAACTGTAGCTTGAGGAACTTAAGTAAATTGCCCAAGGACGTTTAGTCAGAAAATGGTTGAGGTGGAACCAGGTCAATCTAACTCAGGAATCTCTGATGGATTCTCTTCTCATAGGTCCTGCCATAGGATAGGTTAGAAAGGGTAGAAGAAGGTAAATCCAGGAGCCCAGAAGACAGACTTTATTATTTTTACATTTCAGATGCCTGGTCTTTAACACATACCCTCTTTTCTATTTAGTATCTTCACCTCTGAGCAATTAGGGTAGGATACATACTCAGTCGGATACCACTGAACAACTGAACTGAACATACTTCCCTGATTTCATCTTTAAATAGAACACGTCAATGGTCGAGGGACGGGAGATGATAGCATGCTTGGGTGTTGTGATTCGTGTCTCAGTTCACTTCAGTTCAGTCCTTCAGTCAATGTCCAGCTCTTTCCGAGCCCATGGACTGCAGCACGTCAGGCCTCCTTGTTCATCACCAACTCCCGGAGTTTACTCAAACTCATGTCCATTGAGTCGGTGATGCCATCCAGCCATCTCATCATCTGTTGTCCCCTTCTCCTCCTGCCTTCAGTCTTTCCTATCACTGGGGCTTTTAAAATGAGTCAGCTGTTTGCATCAGGTAGCCAAAGTGTTGGAGTTTCAGCTTGAACATCAGGCCTTCTAATGAATATTCAGGACTGATTTCCTTTAGGATTGACTGATTTGATTTCCTTGGACTCCAAGGGACTCTCATGAGTCTTCTCCAACATTACAGTTCAAAAGCATCAGTTCTTTGGCTCTCAGCTTTCTTTATGGTCCAACTCTCACATTCATATACGACTACTGGCAAAACCATAGCTTTGACTAGACGGACTTTGTTGGCAAAGTAATATCTCTGCTTTGTAATAAGCTGTCTAGGTTGGTCATAGCTTTTCTTCCAAGGAGTAAGCCTATTTTAATGTCATGGCTGCAGTCACCATCTGCAGTGATTTTGGAGCTCAAAAAATAAAGTCTGTCATTGCTTGCTTCCATTGTTTCTCCATCTATTATACACAAAGTGATGGGACTGAATGCCATGATCTTTGTTTTTTGAATGCTGATGTTCAAGCTGGCTTTAGAAAAGGCAGAGGAACCAGAGATCAAATTACCAAAATCTGCTGGATCATCAAAAAGCAAGAGATTTCCAGAAAAACATCTATTTCTGCTTTATTAACTATGCCAAAGCCTTTGACTGTGTGGATCACAATAAATTGTGGGAAATTCTTCAAGAGATGGGAATACCAGACCACCTGACCTGCCTCTTGAGAAACCTATATGCAGATCAGGAAGCAACAGTTAAAACTGGACATGGAACAACAGCCTGGTTCCAAATAGGAAAAGGAGTACATCAAGGCTGTATATTGTCACCCTGCTTATTTAACTTCTAGGCAGAGTACATCATGAGAAACGTTGGGCTGGAAGAAGCACAAGCTGGAATCAAGATTGCTGGGAGAAATAACAATCACCTCAGATATGCAGATGACACCACCTTTATGGCAAAAAGTGAAGAGGCACTAAAAAGGCTCTTGATGAAAGTAAAAGAAGAGAGTGAAAAAGTTGGCTTAAAGCTCAACATTCAGAAAATGAAGATTATGGCATCTGGTCCCATCACTTCATGGGAAATAGATGGGGAAATAGTGGAAACAGTGTCAGACTTTATTTTTTGGGGCTCCAAAATCACTGCAGATGGTGACTGCAGCCATGAAATTAAAAGAAGCTTACTCCTTGGAAGAAAAGTTATGACCAACCTAGATAGCATATTCAAAAGCAGATACATTACTTTGCCAACAAAAGTCCATCTCGTCAATGCTATATTTTTTTCCAGTAGTCATGTATGGATGTGAGAGTTGGACTGTGAAGAAAACTGAGCACCAAAGAATTGATGCTTTTGAACTGTGCTGTTGGAGAAAACTCTTGAGTCCCTTGGACTGCAAGGAGATCCAACCAGTCCATCCTAAAGGAGATCAATCCTGGGTGTTCTTTGGAAGGAATGATGCTGAAGCTGAAATCCAGTACTTTAGGCACCTCATGCGAAGAGTGACTCATTGGAAAAGACTCTGATGCTGGGAGGGATTGGAGGCAGGAGGAGAAGAGTACAACAGAGGATGAGATGGCTGGATGGCATCACCAACTCATGGATGAAGCACAAGCTGGAATCAAGATTGCTGGGAGAAATAACAATCACCTCAGATATGCAGATGACACCACCTTTATGGCAAAAAGTGAAGAGGCACTAAAAAGGCTCTTGATGAAAGTAAAAGAAGAGAGTGAAAAAGTTGGCTTAAAGCTCAACATTCAGAAAATGAAGATTATGGCATCTGGTCCCATCACTTCATGGGAAATAGATGGGGAAATAGTGGAAACAGTGTCAGACTTTATTTTTTGGGGCTCCAAAATCACTGCAGATGGTGACTGCAGCCATGAAATTAAAAGAAGCTTACTCCTTGGAAGAAAAGTTATGACCAACCTAGATAGCATATTCAAAAGCAGATACATTACTTTGCCAACAAAAGTCCATCTCGTCAATGCTATATTTTTTTCCAGTAGTCATGTATGGATGTGAGAGTTGGACTGTGAAGAAAACTGAGCACCAAAGAATTGATGCTTTTGAACTGTGCTGTTGGAGAAAACTCTTGAGTCCCTTGGACTGCAAGGAGATCCAACCAGTCCATCCTAAAGGAGATCAATCCTGGGTGTTCTTTGGAAGGAATGATGCTGAAGCTGAAATCCAGTACTTTAGGCACCTCATGCGAAGAGTGACTCATTGGAAAAGACTCTGATGCTGGGAGGGATTGGAGGCAGGAGGAGAAGAGGACAACAGAGGATGAGATGGCTGGATGGCATCACCAACTCATGGATGTGAGTTTGAGTGAACTCCAGGAGTTGGTGATGAACAGGGAGGCCTGGCGTGCTGCAGTTCATGGGGCTGCAAAGAGTCGGACATGAATGAGCAACTGAACTGAACTGAAGTGGGTTTTAAGCCAACTTTTTCACTCTCCTCTTTCACTTTCATCAAGAGGCTCTTCAGTTCCTCTTCACTTTCTGCCATAAAGGTGGTGTCATCCGCATATCTGAGGTTTTGATATTTCTCCCAGCAATCTTGATTCCAGCTTGTGCTTCATCCAGCCTGGCATTTCACATGATGTACTCTGGACATAACTTAAATAAGCTGGGTGACAATATACAGCCTTGATGTACTCCTTTTCCAATTTGAAAACAATCCCATTGTTCCATGTCTGGTTCTAACTGTTGCTTCTTGACCTGTACACAGGTTTCTCAGAAATCAGGCAAGGTGGTCTGGTATTCCCATATCTTGAAGAATTTTCCAGTTTGTTGTGATCCACATAGTCAAAGGCTTTGGCAGAGTCAATAAAGCAGAAGTAGCTGTCTTTCTGGAACTCTCTTGCTTTTTTGATGATCCAACAGATGTTGGCAATTTGATCTCAGATGCCTCTGCCTTTTCTAAATACAGCTTGAACATGTGGAAGCTCACGGCTGTGTCTAGGATAGTTGTAATCTGTGCTGTGTACTCACACAGATTGCATACTTTATTGGGGTTGCCATCATTACTGATTGGTGAATCTAAGAGGCAGCCCTACCAGAAACAGCGCTTTCTCTTGTCCTTGTTTTCTGCATCTGAGTACTGGCTCTGAGAGTCAAGGTGGTGACTAGAGTCTAGTTTGTAATGTCAGATGTCATGAGCAGTGATTCATTGTTGTCAGCGAGGGAGAATGCTCCTGTCTCAGGTGTCGCTGAAAAAGGATGCACAACCTGAGCACAGTGAGTTACGTTTTATTTGGGGCAAAATGAGAACTGCAGCCTGGGAGGCAGTGCCTCAGATAAGTCTGAGATGCCGCTCCAAAGAGGCAGTGGGAGGAAAGTCAAGATAGGTTTTGGTGAAGGCGGTGTTCAATACCATTAATCACTCACTTTACAAAAGGTTTTCTGCTGGTCACCATGATGGGATTTACTGCTTTTCTAGATATGAGGAGATTGAGGTCATAAAATATGTTCCTAAAAACATCCAACTCTCTAAAGACCAGGCTCAGATGGTAAATGTGTCTGCCTACAATGTGGGAGACCTGGGTTTGATCCCTTGGTTAGGAAGATAACCCTGGAGAAGGAAATGGCAACCCACTCCAGTAATCTTGCCTGGAATATCCCATAGATGGATGGAGGAGCCTGATAGGCTACAGTCCATTGGTTCACAAAGAGTCAGACATGACTGAGTGACTTCACTATCTAAAGACCTGTCCCACCAGATTCCCTGAAGCACAGAGTACCTCACTCTCCCATGAACTCCCTCAGGGGTTGCTGAAGGTCAATAGGCATAGTAGCACAGGGTTCAGTCTCCACAGAGGCAGATGGCAAACGCCCTTGATGTTCATTCGTTGGCAACGCTCTCGGCAAGTGTCAGTTTGTAGTTGACACAGGTTAAGTGAAGAGGCTGATTTCTGACCTCTTTTGCTTATAAAGCAGAATAATCTTCCATCTCACTGATTACCACTTTTTACTAGTAGTTCATCTGACTTTGTTAAAAGTCAGGACCACGTTTTGTTTTCTTTTTTCACTTCCTGTACTTATGTGTCATTCATTTCCACTAAGCAGTCTCATCTGGTAGAAAGACATAAGACTTTTTCCTTGAATAGGAGGTAGGGCATCTCTACTATGTTCTCTGCAGATTGCTTTGGAGCTCTGGGTGTAGGATGCACAGTTTAACTGGAAGAAACACAAGCTGGAATCAAGATTGCTGGGAGAAATATCAATAACCTCAGATATGCAGATGACACCACCCTTATGGCAGAAAGTGAAGAGGAGCTAAAAAGCCTCTTGATGAAAGTGAAAGAGGAAAGTGAAAAAGTTGGCTTAAAGCTCAACATTCAGAAAACAAAGATCATGGCATCTGGTCCCATCACTTCATGGGAAATAGATGGGGAAACAGTGTCAGGCTTTATTTTGGGGGGCTCCAAAATCACTGCAGATGGTGATTGCAGCCATGAAATTAAGACGCTTACTCCTTGGAAGAAAAGTTATGACCAACCTAGATAGCATATTCAAAAGCAGAGACATTATTTTGCCGACTAAGATCCGTCTAGTGAAGGCTATGGTTTTTCCTGTGGTCATGTATGGATGTGAGAGTTGGACTGTGAAGAAGGCTGAGAGCTGAAGAATTGATGCTTTTGAACTGTGGTGTTGGAGAAGACTCTTGAGAGTCCCTTGGACTGCAAGGATATCCAACCAGTCCATTCTGAAGGATATCAGCCCTGGGATTTCTTTGGAGGTAATGATACTGAAGCTGAAACTTCAGTACTTTGGCCACCTCCTGTGAAGAGTTGACTCACTGGAAAAAACCCTGATGCTGAGAAGGATTGGGGGCAGGAGGAGAAGAGGATGACAGAGGATGAGATGGCTGGATGGCATTACAGACTCGATGGACATGAGTCTGAGTGAACTCTGGGAGATGGTGATGGACAGGGAGGCCTGGCGTGCTGTGATTCATGGGGTTGCAAAGAGTCAGACATGACTGAGAGACTGAACTGAACTGAACTGAACTGATGACCCAGCAATCCCACTGCTGGGCATACACACTGAGGAAACCAGAATTGAAAGAGACACGTGTACCCCAGTGTTCATTGCAGCACTGTTTATAATAGCCAGGACATGGAGGCAAACTAAATGTCCATCAGCAGACGAATGGATAAGAAAGCTGTGGTACATATACACAATGGAGTATTACTCAGCCATGGAGGCCTGGTGTGCTGCAATTCATGGGGTTGCAAAGAGTCAGACACGACTGAGCGACTGAACTGAACATTAGAGACAGTGGGAAAACGTATTCTCTTCTCCTGCCTCACTCCTGTTTTTTAATCCTGTGACACTGATGGATGTCGTGTTGACTTAATTTTCACGGCACTGCAAGGGCAGGATCCTTAACTTAAATAAAGCTTCAATGGGAAGGGTTGAAACAGCCCTGAAGACTCTAGTCCAGCTTATGTTAAGAAAGTCATAATTGGCTTTTGGCTTGCCTGCTGCTCACGTGCATGTACACCCCCTGGCCTGAGGTCCCTTGGCTATATGCTCCTATCCAGCCACCACTGTAGTCAGCTCATTTTTATCAGGGTCACCATAATGATCTTTATTCTCAACATTAGAAAGCTTTGACTTCTACTGACTAAAAGCCTTGGCCACCACTGACTGATACCCATCATGGAGGCAGCGCCAGGCTTGGTATATTAAGTAGCAGCCAAAGGCATAGAACTCTCCATCATCCAGACATGACTGACATGGTCTAGGCGCCGCCCCCTCTTCCTTCCAGGGGCCCATTCACAATGGAGACTGATCATGTTTACTTACAGTTCTGAAGGAGACACAAGGATGACAAAGAACTCTCAGTGCTTATGCAATCCCACCTATTTTGGGAGAGTCCCAGACAGAGAGGTGCTGAGATTTCAGCTGCAGTAAATGAAAAACCAACCAGACTTGAGATGGAAAAACCAGCTGCAGCCATTTTTCTAACATTTGGGCTTTGATCACATATCCCAGTTTTGCTCCCGGCAATTTTGCATCTAATCATTTAACTCCCATGTGGTGGCAAAAGGTACACTAATCGATCATGATTTAGATTCATTGACATTCAGCCCAAACATTCTGGCCTTGTAAGAATAGTCCAATTTCCCAATGCCTGCCGGCAGTTGCTAAGCTGTTGCCCTGTGTTTCAGAGAGGTGGGAAAGTATTCCTTTGTGCAAGAGACAGAAATTCCTAAATCTAGAGGATGAGAGGAAGAGAATAAAGAAGAAGAGGAGGCGGGGAGGGAGGAAGAAGACAAGGGGAGTGCCAAAGTCCCTTTTGTGACCTTGCTTAGCTTTTCAATCCAAAATGGGGGCTGAGTAGTCATCTTGCTTAAGGGTAAAGGGATGAATAGAACCAGAGCAAACTTCTAATGAAGAGATAGGCTGACATGAAGGGCAGAACACTGGCTTTGGGAACAGATTGAGATTTGAGATTTGGCTATACACTAAGTAATCTATTGTTACTTTGGACAAGTTTCCTCTCTTCTCAGCTTCTCAGTTTTCCCAGCCATACAACTGGGATAAAATCTTGATTTTTCAAAGGTCGCTCTACGGATCATAGGTACTGTACTTTATAAAGGTGGTAGCACATTGCTTAGCTTTTAATAAAGGACATGTACTATCCTTCTTTAATTCTACATATTGAATAGATAAAAGGATATAAAGATAAATAGGACAGACATTTGTTTCTCTAGGCACCCACTCCATAGTAAATGAAATGCAATGTTTCCTGGCTACCATAATGCAGCTGGACTAAACATCCGTGCTTGATTACAACATCACAACTATTCCCGTCATCCAAGTAGACATCTTGGTGTTGTCTTGACTCTTCTCCATCCCTTTAGACTCACATCTGATTATTCTCTGAGTTCTAGCACTTCACTGCTAAAGTATTCCTCAAATCCAAGCCTCTTAGTGCTTCCCAAGTGATGCCAATGGTTAAGAACATTCCTGCCAATGCAGGAGGCATAAGAGACATGGTTTCCACCTCTGGGAAGATTCCTGGAGGAGTAAATGGCACCCACTCCAGTATTCCTGCCTGGAGAATTCCATGGACAGAGGAGCCTGGTCCACAGCGTTGCAAGAGCTGGGCATGACTGAAGTGACTTACCACGCAGCACCCAGGCCTCTTACTTCCTTTTGCTTTTCCTGCTTATATCATCTTATCTTTATTTGCTAAACAGGCTCTGACATTTTCCTCTTTCTCTTTTATTTGTATTTTTAAGTTTTTTAAAATTTTATATTGGAGTATAGCTGATTATATATATTAAAAAAACTGCGATAGTTTCAGGTGCACAACAAAGCAGCTCAGCCAGACATATACATGCATCCATTCTCCCCCAGACTCCCCTCCTATCCAGGCTGCATATAACGTTGAGCAGAGTTCCATGTGCTATACAGTAGGTCCTTGTTGGTTATCCATTTTAAATGCAGCAGAATGTACATATCCACACCAAACTCCCTAACTGTTTCTCCCTCTAATGCTTTTCCCAGGTAACCATTAGTTTGTTCTCCAAGTGTGTGAGTCTGCTTCTGTTCTGTAAATACGTTCATTTGGGTTATTTCTTTTTAGATTCTGCATATAGAGGATATCATACAATATTTCCTTCTGTGTCAGACTTCACTCAGTGTGACATCCTCTAGGTCCATTCATGTTGCTGCAAATGGCATTATTACAGTCTTTCTAATGAAGCCTCTTATTTCTGTATCTGTTCTTGCTCCTCTTGCCATAGTTCTGGACCTAATCTTCTCTGTCTCATGTTGTTGCAACTCTTTTTAACTTAGCTGTAAAAGCTTTCTGCACATTAACTTATTTTCTAAGCAAATCATCTTGTGAAATGGCTCACATTCTAAGCAATGCTTGATTGCCCTGTATTGTCTACTAAGTGGGGCTTTCTCGTTTGTCTCGGTGGTCTGGATGTCAGCATTTGGCTCTAGTGCCCCTTCCTATGGTGGATCTCCACGAGGGTGACTGCACTCTCCTGCAGACATGTTTGGTTGTCAACACCAGGAAGGGGGGTTGCTATAGCATCTAGTGGGTAGAAGCTGAGGATACTGCTTAACATCCTGCAATGCACAGGATAACATAAAATCATTTGGCCCCAAGTGCCAATATGCCAAGACTGAGAAAACTTGCTTTATAGCTGAGGTAATCAGAGCAAGGCTGGAAATAGAAACAGTAGGCACGATTGCTAGTTAATCGATGGGAAGTTGAAAAAAAGCAGGATGGAGTGTGAGAAAGAAGAGGTGGTGTGCCCTTCTAATACACGCTTTGCTCCACAGTAGGGATTGAGCATGAGTGATGCAGAAAGTGGGCTGCAGTGGACACCTGGGCATAGGATAACCTTCAGGAGGATGCTGGGCAATGCACATACGAGATATCAGGTTTGCGAAAGGAGAGGAATGTTGCATTTTCTCTAGGGCACTTTGTAGAGGAAGTACATGGGATAAATAGGCCCTTCTCTCTCTCAGACAGAGGAACAGAGATTTTTCCATCTGTAAATGTAAAACTGCATAAAAATCATTTCTGGGACTGTGCATTTATATCATTGAAATGTAAGATCAAAGTAATCCTGACAACAGAAATTTAACAAGAACAATTATGATGATGCTAACAATCACGACAATGGTTTAGATTCACACATCAGCTTTCACCTGAAGAGTCTGATGAAATAAAGAAATCTGAATTAAATTTCTATTATGATATAAGAGGAGAAGGCAATGGCATCCCACTCCAGTACTCTTGCCTGGAAAATCTCATGGGTGGAGGTGCCTGGTAGGCTGCAGTCTATGGGGTGGCAAAGAGTCGGACATGACTGAGCGACTTCACTTTCACTTTCATGCATTGGAGAAGGAAATGGCAACCCACTCCAGTGTTCTTGCCTGGAGGATCCCTCCTGAAGAGTCTGATGAAATAAAGAAATCTGAATTAAATTTCTATTATGATATAAGAGGAGAAGGCAATGGCATCCCACTCCAGTACTCTTGCCTGGAAAATCTCATGGGTGGAGGTGCCTGGTAGGCTGCAGTCTATGGGGTGGCAAAGAGTCGGACATGACTGAGCGACTTCACTTTCACTTTCATGCATTGGAGAAGGAAATGGCAACCCACTCCAGTGTTCTTGCCTGGAGGATCCCAGGGATGGGGGAGCCTGGTGGGCTGCCATCTATGGGGTCACACAGAGTTGGACACGACTGAAGCGACGCAGCAGCAGCAGCAGCAGCAGCAGCAGCAGCAGCAGTGATATAAGAAATTGTGTGATAAAACCTTTAGTGATGTTATGTTCAGATAAAACATAAATGTCTAAAGTTCCAGCTGCAAGGCAGTGAAAAGTGTTTTTGTTGTTGTTTTGTGTTGTCGTTGTTGCAATAAATCAGTGAGTGAGTGAGGGTGAGATAATTTCAAAGGAGCATTTATGATAAGATTTGTGCAGTGAAGATACTGAGAGGGCTGCAGACACACACCTTCACTTTCTTAGGTTGCTGTGTCTGATTTGCACTTGTATTAGAATCTTTGTGAGGTGACATGCATAATTAATCACTAATATTATTATTAATATCTCTTAATATAGAAGATGGATCATGGCATACCTAAATTGCACCCTGCCTCAGCTGTTACTTAATTAAAAAACTGAGACCAACAGTCAGAGAGAAATATTAATGGCATGCAATTTAGTTTAAATCTTAGTTCGCAAAGAGATCTCAAAAATAATTGTATGTTTTGCCAGGAGGAATACCTGTTACTCAGAAACCATTTTGGACCAATTCCCTTGCTTCTCAGATCAAATGAATGTCTGCTCCATATTAACATGTTTATTTGATCTCAGGTTGTCAATAAGACCATTAAAGAACATTCAGCTTCAAATACTGAGAAGGAACAGTAAAGACACAAGTGTAAATTACAGGGTGAAGCAAGGAATTTATTTTTAATCTCATGAATGTTTGGACTTTAATGAGACACTACTTTAGGTCTGAAATGGAAGGTTTGCAGCAAGAAAAAAAATAACCTCAAATGCAATTATTAACTCAATCTTGTTTTTGCAAGATGCTTTCTAAATGACTATAGCTCACATCTGGGTAATACTGAGCATGGGGTTCCAAACAGTCGGACACTGCTGAGTGACTGAGCATGCATGAGCAGTTTGTATGTGGAACCCCTGTACATGGGCTATTTCAGTTAATGTTCATTGTGACCTAGTGATCAGGCAGGGCAGAAATTACCACCTTCTGTAATTTTACAGATTACAAAACTAATCATTCAGAAAAGACAGATTGTTTTAAAGTCACAAGGTAAAATACCCTCTCTTTAAGCAGACTTCCCTGGTGGGTCAGACAGTAGAGAATCTGCCTGCAATGCAGGAGACTGGGGTTTGATCCCTGGGTTGGGAAGATCCTCTGGAGAAGGGAATGGCAACCCAACCCAGTATTTTGCCTGGAGAATTCCATGGACAGAAGAGCCTGGTAGGCTACAGTCCATGGGGTTGCAAAGAGTCAGACACAACTGAGAGACTAACACTTTAAACAGCCTAATCTAAAGTGGATTTTTTTTTAAGCTATTTGACTATTACCGTCACTTCTAAACTTATTATTCTAAAATAATATGTTTTAAAAGTATTTTACATTAAGAAAGTTATTACATGGTTTATATACTGTTTCCAAATCTATTATCTTATTTGATCCTCAAAATAATGCTCCAAGCTAAATATTATTATTTCAATGTAGAGGTAAAGGCATAGATGTCCAACAAGTTTAAGGGATTTACCTCAGGTCACCATTTCGAGGGCGTGGCTGGAACCCAAGCCATGTGTTCTGAGTCCAAATTCAATGTGAGTTTCTATTACTTTTATTCTGAAATACAGCTTAAAAGTCAGTGAATGTCAGATTTCTGGGACTATTTGACTTTCAATACGATACTTGGACTCCCCTGGTAGCTCAGATGGTAAAGCGTCTGTGTACAATAGAGGAGACTTGGGTTCGATCCTCTAGTGGGGAAGATCTCCTAGAGAAGGAAATGGCAACCCACCCCAGTACCGAGCGACTTCACTTTCACTTTCAAGATACTTGGAGAGGCTTGACTCCCGTGGCTCAGCAGTTAAGAATCTGCTTGCCCTGCAGGGGCCACAGGAGACATGGTTTGATCCTTGGGTGGGGAAGATCCCCCGGAGAAGGGAATGGCAACCCACTCCCGTATTCTTGCTTGGAGAATCCCATGGACAGAGGAGCCTGGCGAGTTACAGTCCAGAGGCTCACAAAGCATTGGACAAGACTGAAGCGACCTAGCACGCGTGCACGCAAGGTTCTGCCAGGGACAGATGAAGGGCCTCCTCCTTGAACAGGCTGCCTTCCCAGGCACTGTAAACCTTAGCGTGTGAACTGCTGGGCTTAGGATATTCTGATGAAAGATTGACTCGTCTGATCCCACTGTTCAAATGAAAAGAAATATCAAGAAAATCAACATGCAAACCAAATGTTCAGCAAACCTTTGTTTCTGGGAGACTGGAGCAGGGGGAGGCTATGAAGTCATTTATCATTTTAAAGGTGGCTGTGTCCCTTTAAATGCAATCTGTAATGACTTATGACTCCAGCAACCCTTCTTGATTACTGCCTCTTGCCATTCATTATCACCATGGAAACAGCACTGTTGCCAGCTGTGTGCTTCCTAGTGGAGTGGAGGCGGTGCTATTGACTGGGGACAAGAGGCCAGTACACGGGGGCTTCTGGATTTTCAGGACTTTTTTTCAAGAGGAGACAAAATGAGGGGATATGCCTCCCTTCTTCCCACTGCAAGCCCCTAGGTGGAGTGTAATCCAGAGGAGCACACCAGACCATATGGTCTCAACGCCCTTGCGTCTCTCTGGGAAGAAAAGATGAGATCAGAAATATTCCAGCCTGGATGGGAATCCACCAGGCGGCAGAAGGCACGAGGAAGGGGCAAACCATGTGCAAAGTTCATTAACACAATTTCTCATGGAGACTCTTCAAGCATGCCAGCCAGTCTTCTCTGCTGCCTCTTTCCTGGGCCTCTACGGTATTACATCTCTAAGAGCTATCTGCACAATCCATCCAGCCTCCTACCTGACCCCGTCTTAACTGCATCCCTATCTTCCAGTCTGGTTTTCTGCCCCTTTCTTTTGCTCTTCTTGTATGTGACCCTGAGCCTTTTATGACTGCCTGCTTTCACTCATCTCCTCTTTCATATCTGATGAACGATGCCAGCAAGGCAGACTGAGAAGGGAAAGAGACCATCTATTCCAACTTCCTGCTGTTACAGACAAGAAAACTGACGTCCAGAGTGGTTTCAGGAGCTCCCAAAGCTACTGTGAGGCCTCTTGCCAGGCTGAGCGCGATAGCTGAGGTCTCTGAATCCGCAGCCCAGGGCTTCTTTCAGCACAAGGGCTCGTTCTGTCGTAGGTCCTCCTGGCTTCTTAGGCTAATGTTCTGCCACAGAAGCACAGTCAAATCTCAACTCTCCAGGCCAATTATTATTTAGTGTGGCGTAATCCTTGCTTTCACGGAGTGTTTCTCTTTGCAGAACTTGACTTGCTCCAGAGACTTCAGAGGATGCATTCTCATGAGACGGGATGCAGGGCCAGGCTGGCTTACTTATCTTTCTGCTTTATTTAGAGTGAGCATTAAAGTCCCAGGACATGCAAGGGCTCGCAATGGGTATATAAAAAAAGTGCTAGAAAAATCAGAATATTGCACTCTGTACTGCTGAACTCTGCTTGAGCTGCAGGCTGCTAGGGGAATGAGGACACCACCTCTGGGTTTGCTACAAAAATGTTTCACATAAACATTTCTTGGTTAGCAAAGGAATTTTTTACACATGACATTACATTCAACTTCCAAGATCTCTAGAGAATGCCCACAGACAAAGTCTGGTGTTAGGATAAAGGCAGGCTGGAAAAGTAAAAAGGAGACTATTGACCTGGACCCTAGTCATGGTTCTGCAGCTGAGGTCGCATTGAAGTTGTGATTAAGCCCCTTTCACCTTCTGGACCTCTACAGTTTTGTCTGTGACATCAAATTGTAAGTCAAGGTTATCTGTTCCCTAGAAGACCTAATAGTAACAATAATAACAGAGGTAGGATTGCTACCCTTTATTTAGCTCTATTGTGTAGCTGAGGACTTTGCAAACATCATTATCCCATTAACCTCTCACATAGGCAGGAATTGCTATCTCAAATTAGAAATAAAGAAATGGATTCAAAAAGACTAAGGATCTTGCTGAGGGTTATTATATACTAATTTAAAAAGCATTCATGCCCAGGTCTGTCGGTCCAAAGCCATTTTACCAAATGGTAATGTCTTTGAGCATCCTATGATTTTACTATTTTTTTCTGTGGTTTTAAAAGCCACATAGTCATTTATTCAATAAGTATTTATTGAGTGACTAAATACATGCAAATTTTTCTTTGTAATATTTGCATTTTAGATATAAAACAGGAAAGAATGCTTTCCCACCTCTCTTGAAAGTAATTGTCTCTTGTGATTTTACTTTGATATTATTTTAGACACTCCAGCTTTTGTTTGATTATATGTTATATCTTTTCTCATCCTTTTACCTATTTGTGGAATCTATTTGTGTCTTTATACTTAAAGCATATTTCTGTTGCTGCTGCTGCTAAGTTTCTTCAGTCGTGTCTGACTCTGTGTGACCCCATAGACAGAAGCCCATGAGGCTCCCTCGTTCCTGGAATTCTCCAGGCAAGAGCACTGGAGTGGGTTGCCATTTCCTTCTCCAGTGCATAAAGGTGAAAAATGAAAGGGAAGTCATTCAGCAGTGTCCGACTCTTAGCGACCCCATGGACTACAGTCTACCAGGTCCTCCATCCATGGGATTTTCCAGGCAAGAGTACTGGAGTGAGGTGCCATTGCCTTCTCCAATATTTCTGTTAGATGGTATGTAATTATTAATAGATCTTGTTATTTTATGCCTTCTGACAATCTCTACCTTTTAAATAGATTATTGAGATAATTTATATCTAATTTAATTATTAATATGATTTGATTTAAGGTGCTGGATATGTGTTTAATATTTTTTTTGATCTGTTCCCTTTTTATTCTTTTCTGATTTCTTTTGGGTTAGTATTTCTAATGATTTTTTAAAAAATATTTTTTGTTAGCTTATTAGATAAGCCTCTTTGATGTGTTACTTTAATGGATGCTTTATGGTTTATTTATATTTGGAGAAGGCAATGGCACCCCACTTCAGTACTCTTGCCTGGAAAATCCCATGGACAGAGGAACCTGGTAGGCTGCAGTCCATGGGGTCGCG
>SJYC01095335.1:0-34000 GCA_006408675.1 Madoqua kirkii
AGTGCTTCACTCAAAATGCCAGCAAATTGGGAAAACTCAGCAGTGGCCACAGGACTGGAAAAGGTCAGTTTTGATTCTAGCCGCAAAGAAAGGCAATGGCAAAGAATGCTCAAACTACCACACAGTTGCACTCATCTCACACGCTAGCAAAGTAATGCCCAGAATTCTCCAAGATAAGCTCCAACAGTAAGTGAACCAAGAACTTCCAGATGTTCAAGCTGGATTTAGAAAATGCAGAATGTGAAGAGAAACGAAAAAGCCTCTTGATGAAAGTGAAAGAGGAGAGTGAAAAAGTTGGTTTAACACTCAACACTCAGAAAACTAAGATCATGACATCCAGTCTCATCTATGGCAAATAGACGGGGAAACAATGGAAATAGTGAGTGACTTTATTTTGAGGGGCTCCAAAATCACTGCAGCCATGAAATTAAAACACACTTACTCCTTAGAAGAAAAGCTATGACTATCCTAGATAGCATATTAAAAAGCAAATAAATTACTTTGCTGACAAAGGTCCATCTAATCAAAGCTATGGTTTTTCCAGTAGTCATGTATGGATGTAAGAGTTGGACTATAAAGAAAGCTGAGCACTGAAGAATTGATGCTTTTGAACTGTGGTTTTGGAGAAGACTCTTGAGGGTCCCTTGGACTTCAAGGAGATCCAGTCAGTCTACCCTAAAGAAAATCAGGACTGAATATTCACTGGAAGGACTGATGGTGAAGCTGAAGCTCCAATCCTTTGGCCATCTGATGTGAAGAACTGACTCACTGGAAAAGACCCTGATGCTGGGAAGGATTGGGGGCAGGAGGAGAAGGGGACGACAGAGGGTGAGATGGCTGAATGGCATCACTGACTCGATGGACATGAGTTTGAGTAGGCTCCAGGAGGTGGATATGGACAGGGAAGCCTGGCCTGCTGCAGTCCATGACATTGCAAAGAGTTGGATGCAACTGAGAGACTGAACTGAGCTGATCAGGACTCGGCCTGCAATTCACCTTCTGCTGGCAGGCTTGCCCGACCCCTCTCTGTGCATGGGGCCTTTCTCCACTTTCACGTCCCATCGCCACTCTGTGGGAGAGGCACAACTGAGAGACTGAACTGAGCTGATCAGGACTCGGCCTGCAATTCACCTTCTGCTGGCAGGCTTGCCCGACCCCTCTCTGTGCATGGGGCCTTTCTCCACTTTCACGTCCCATCGCCACTCTGTGGGAGAGGCAGTGAACGATGGGTACAGGGTCTAAGGAATGGCACCAATTCCGAAAAGGACCTGAAAAGAGGTTACATTCCTCAGGGACCTGAGAAGCAGATGTAGAGGGTGGCGGAGTGTCATGGGCAGTGATGGGGAGTTTGAGGATGGAATAACTTTGGAGCAGAGGTCAGAGGCAGTGGCATGAAGACAAGGGCACTGCCCAGACGGGACACGTGGTGAAAAGCGTGAAGAGGTGCTGCTGAAGCTGCATGCTAAGGAGAGCGGGGCGCGAGGCCTCACCTCGACAAGGAAGACGGGCACTTCTGGGAGTGTGTCTGCTGGTGGAGGATTTATGGGTTTGCGGAGAAAGTACTCGGTATTCCTTCAGAACCCCAAATCCTCGACGTCATTTCCTTTTATTTATTTCCGGCTTTCTCTCGGGGTGGGCAGCAGGGCCACTCCGCTGTGCAAGAGCTAGAGTAATCACAGCTCGAGGGCTTTAGAGCGTGAGGCCAACAACTGTGGGGCAGGAGGCCAGTTCTCCTGCAGCAGGCGGAATCCTGGACCAGGGACTGAACCCGGGTCCCTTGCATTGGCAGGGGGATTCCTAACCACTGCACCACAGGACAGGAAGTTCCCCAGTGTTGTTTCTTGGGCCTGGTTGGAGACCATCTCCACATCCTGCAGTGAGCTTGTGTGATCCTTGAGATTTCACATGGCCCTTCCTGGGCTTCTCTGGTGGTCTAAAGGGTAAAGTGTCTGCCTGCAATGCAGGAGACCCGGGTTCAATCCATGAGTTGGGAAGATCCCCTGGAGAAGGAAATGGCAACCCACTCCAGTACTCTTGCCTGGAAAATCCCATGGATAGAGGAGCCTGGTAGGCTACAGTCCATGGGGTCTCAAAGAATCAGATACGACTGACTGACTTCACTTTCACTTACAGCTCAACATCCCAGAGATGAGAGAGCGTTTTTATAGATATCCTTGGGGGAAAAAAAAAAAATCTCAGGAGTTTTCTCATTAGCTTGATGTGGGTCGTGTGTTTGTCTTTGAATCAGTCACAATGGCCAGGATGAAAGGAGCTAAAGCGTCTCTAATTGAGCTGGCCGGGACCATGGACCCTCCTCTAGGCTTTGGTGGGGGAAGATGTTCAGCCCCTGTGTCCAATAGCACGTCCATCGTTCCACAACTGACCTTGCTCCCACTATCTTTGCAGCACTATTTCACTATGTCTGTTGGATACTCCCAGGCTGACTGAGGTTCATGAGAGAATTTAGCACTTTAAAATTAAGTCGGAAAGAGCCTTGGGCAGCTTTGAGAAAGACTCAGGTAAGCGCGAACCAGTAATAGGTGCTTCCACTCTCTCTGCTGTCCTGTGGTTTAATAAACAGTCTCTTTTGGTTTCTCCATCCCTTCAGGGTCTGACTGAGGTTGATTTTTATTAACTTTGTTTTTCTTTTATAATTCTCCTTCCATTCAGAGCCAGGAATATTATAAGCAAGTAGCCAAGTCCAGAAAAGCCTTAGGGAGACCTGCTGATTGAAGGGACTGTTTCGGGTCTCAGAGCTGGACTTGGCTACCTGAAGTGTGCGGTGACCCTGGGCCCGTTACTTTCTGTCTCTGGGCTTTCCTGCTGTCTGCTTTTGAAGGGGAACTAATCCAGTGTAACCTTCTCCTTGCATGCAGAGTTGGACTAGAGAACTCTTAGATGGCAGGAAGTCGTGTTGCATGCCAGATGGATGATTCGCTTACCCTTAAATGACTTTTTTTTTTTTCACCTACATTCATCTGGTGTCCTGATTCTCCTCTATTCCTTCCGTCCTCAGGTAACGAGCTGCTGGTGTGGGCTCATGAAACATTCAGTGAAATAAACTCTAAGCTCATATGTGGGTGGGGGTAGAATAAAGCAGATGAAAACAGGAGAAAAGGGAAATGGAATAAAGTCTTTGGAAAATGTAAGAACTGTATTTCTGGCTGCAAGCATCACTGATTTCTGGCTCCTGCCACCAACGAGAGAGTCGGTATTGTTCAGTCACTAAGTCGTGTCTGACTCTGCGTGACCCTGTGCGCGGCAGCATGCCAGGTTTCCCCGTCCTTCACTGTCTCCTGGAGTTTGCTCAGATTCATGTCCACTGAGTCGGGGATGCCCTCTAGCCATCTCATCCTCTGATGCCACCTTCTGTTACCCTCAATCTTTCCCAGAATCAGGGTCTTTTCCAATGAGTTGGCTCCTCACATCAGGTTGCCAAAGTATTGGAGCTTCAGCTTCAGCATCAGTTAACGTACCTATTTGCTATCCAGAACTGCTAAGAGAATAGTCTTGTGTTTGGACTGAACTATCTGCTCTGTTCCTTTTCTGCATAAAAAGGTGAAATAACAGAGATAGGACAGACATGAAGGAGCCAAGGAAACCTTTCTGGACATTCTACAACTTGAGTAATTTATTCCAAGATTACTGAAAACAAGTTAGGGCTAAAACAACCAAAAAAAGTCAGTTGCTGCCACCTAAAAAATAATTATTAATGTAATTAATTGTTAAATTAATTAATTTGTTCAATAGCCATTTACTGAGCAACCAGATGAAGTCATTTGTTCATCTAACCTACGTGTCGAGGACCCTCCACGGGTGCTCTTCTGACCCCTGGGAACACAACGGTGAACTAGACGAGAAAGATATCATCCCCTGTGGTTCTTGAATTCTAGTGGCAGGACATAGGCGCACACACTGAGCAGGCACAGACAGAGGATAGTTTCAGAGGGTGGTGAGTGATCTGCAGAAAGTAAACCAGGTGGGGAGTGGTTTAGACATGGGGGTCAGCAGATTCCTTCCCAGGGAGACTTGGGGCTTGAAGTGAGAGCTGAAAGTTGGCTCCTGGAACAGCTGGGAGGAAGGTCTGGGACCAAAAACTAATAAGTAATCTCGCCCTCCCAGTCCGCCTCTTGTCATGAAAAAGCATTCTCTCCTGACCTGCCTGTCTCTCCAGAGCCTGCGTGACTTTGGTTTTTATTAACTTTTTCTTTCATTTCTAGCCTCCTCTTCAGAGCTAGATCCACCTCTACTGGGTTTTGAGAAGGGGGACAGCTTTCCAGGCAGGGGGAAGTCACAAAGCCCCAGGCCAGGCAAAGGTCTGAACTGGAATAAAGTTTAATTTGGGAAATAAAACTCAGTGTGAGAGGAGGGTGAGAGCAGAGAAGACTAAGAGACCAGAGGGCTTCCCTGGGGGTCGGTGGTAAAGACCCCACCTGCTAACGCAGAAGATCCGGTACTGATCCCTGGTGCAGGAAGATCCTCTGGAGGAGGAAACGGCAACCACCCCAGTATTCCTGCCTGGAGAATCCCCACGGACAGAGGAGCCTGGGGGCTACAGTCCACGGGGTCACAAAGAGTCGGACATGGCTGAGCGACTGAACAACAGCAAGAGACCAGGGGAAGCAGGGTCAGACTTTATTTCTGGGCCCCAAAATCACTGCAGACGGGGACTGCAGCCATGAAATCAAAAGACGCTTACTCCTTGGAAGGAAAGTTATGACCAACCTCGACAGCATATTCAAAAGCAGAGACATTACTTTGTCAACAAAGGTCTGTCTAGTCAAGGCTATGGTTTTTTCAGTGGTCATGTATGGATGTGAGAGTTGGACTGTGAAGAAGGCTGAGCACCGAAGAATTGATGCTTCTGAACTGCAGTGTTGGAGAAGACTCTTGAGAGTCCCTTGGACTGCAAGGAGATCCAACCAGTCCATCCTAAAGGAGATCAGTCCTGGATGTTCATTGGAAGGACTGATGTTGAAGCTGAAACTCCAATACTTTGGCCACCTCATGCAAAGAGCTGACTCATTGGAAAAGACCCTGATGCTGGGAAAGACTGAGGGCAGGAGGAGAAGGGGACGACAGAGGATGAGATGGCTGGATGGCATCACTGACTCAATGGACATGAGTTTGGGTAAACTCTGGGAGTTGGTGATGGACAGGGAGGCCTGGTGTGCCGTGGTTCATGGGGTCACAAAGAGTCAGACACGACTGAGAGACTGAACTGAGAATTGATGTCATGGTGGTGTCAATTTTATTTTGGAAGGTTTTACATAGGAGAGTAACATAATCCAACTTAGCAGTATGGGTTGGCTGCTGTATAGACACTGCCTATAAGATGAGAAGTCTCTCATTTTAGGAAGTTCATGGATGGTCTCATACAGAAGATAAACATATCAAACAAATGATTATGCTACAGTGGGATGATTCAACGTATGCTGAAAGAATTTTCCAGGACACAAAAATACAGGGTACACAATCCAATATAATTACTGATAACTGGACCCCATAAGGAGTCCAAATTTGGTGGAAAACTGGATGCAGTGTATACAAAATGATGGGGGTGATTAATTCTGCCTAGAGGAATGAACCATGGAATCCTAATAGATATGGCATTCCTACTCTATCTTAAATAATTAACAGGATTTCACCAATTAGATGGGAAAGGATGGAACTTTCAGACAGAGAGGACAATGCGTACAAATGTCCAGAACCAGAGAATTTCAGGACATTAAGAGAAGGCTGACCAGAGGACTCTCTGTAGGGGAGAAAAAGAGTCCAGAAAGGAGTTCATGGGGTCACAAAGAGTCAGACACGACTGAGAGACTGAACTGAGAATTGATGTCATGGTGGTGTCAATTTTATTTTGGAAGGTTTTACATAGGAGAGTAACATAATCCAACTTAGCAGTATGGGTTGGCTGCTGTATAGACACTGCCTATAAGATGAGAAGTCTCTCATTTTAGGAAGTTCATGGATGGTCTCATACAGAAGATAAACATATCAAACAAATGATTATGCTACAGTGGGATGATTCAACGTATGCTGAAAGAATTTTCCAGGACACAAAAATACAGGGTACACAATCCAATATAATTACTGATAACTGGACCCCATAAGGAGTCCAAATTTGGTGGAAAACTGGATGCAGTGTATACAAAATGATGGGGGTGATTAATTCTGCCTAGAGGAATGAACCATGGAATCCTAATAGATATGGCATTCCTACTCTATCTTAAATAATTAACAGGATTTCACCAATTAGATGGGAAAGGATGGAACTTTCAGACAGAGAGGACAATGCGTACAAATGCCCAGAACCAGAGAATTTCAGGACATTAAGAGAAGGCTGACCAGAGGACTCTCTGTAGGGGAGAAAAAGAGTCCAGAAAGGCTGGGTGTGAGTTTAGAAGACTAAACAGAGGTGGTTTGTAAAGGCTTGTTTGCCATTCTAAGGATTCTGGACCTTATTTAAACACACCAAGGAGCTACTCTTGAGAGTCCCTTGGACTGCAAGGAGATCCAACCAGTCCATTCTGAAGGAGATCAACCCTGGGATTTCTTTGGAAGGAATGATGCTGAAGCTGAAACTCCAGTACTTTGGCCACCTCATGCGAAGAGTTGACTCACTGATGCTGGGAGGGATTGGAGGCAGGAGGAGACGGGGACGACCGAGGATGAGATGGCTGGATGGCATCACCAACTCGATGGACGTGAGTCTGAGTGAACTCTGGGAGTTGGTGATGGACAGGGAGGCCTGGCGTGCTGCGATTCATGGGGTCACAAAGAGTCGGACACGACTGAGCGACTGAACTGAACTGAACTGAAGGAGCTACAGAAGATTTATGAACTGAGGAATAACAGGGTACCTGTTGTACTTTTGAAGGCTCTTTCTCATAGCTCTGTGGGGGCTAAATTGAATAGGATCATAGGAGAAAGAGGAGCCCAGCTAGAAGACTAGAGTTATCTCTCCAAACAAAGCTAAGGAGAGGATGAACAAAACATGGAAAGGATGTGAATATGCAAGGGAAAGAAACTAGAGGGAGAGACAGAGCACAGAAATTTCACCCGGTACAGACGCCACAGGTTAACAACCAGTGACACAATTATTTTCCAGTGAGTAAGACCAGTGACAAGACAGTTATTTTCTGGACTGAACGGTGTCTGCTCCTGATAAGTGTCTAGGTTAATGAGTATATGATACCCTAATGTGAATATTTCTTACACAGTAAATAAATCATAGCTTCAGACCAGGAGCATGCTTGAATATCAAAGTGCTCAGCCACCTCTTTTAGGATTGGATTCTCTATTTCTGCTCACTGCATGCTCTCTGAGGTCAGTGCTCTAAGGGAACATCACACATGTGTACACTGTTTTGTGGCTTGCAAAATACTTTTGTGGCCACACCTTCAGCCATCACAAGAGTCTGGCGAGGTAAGGCAAGAGAACCACCATGCTCACCTCATACAGTGAAACTAAAGCTTGACGAGAGTAAGAGATTTGAAGAAAAGCATACAGCTACTTGGGGCTTAAGGTGGCCCAGTGGTAAAGAACCCGCCTACCAGTGCTGGGGACGCAGGAGATGGGGGTGCGATCCCTGGGTCAGGAAGATCCCCTGAGAAGACACACTGAAGATACAGTCACTCCAGTACCCTGGAAAATTCCATGGACAGAAGAACCTGGTGGGCTACGGTCCATGGGGTTGCAAAGAGCTGGACACAACTGAGAGACTGAGCGTGCGTGTGTGCACACACACACACACACACACGCACGCACGCACACACTTACATGTAACCGCTTTACAGTAAAGCATGCAAACTCACGATTCACGTCTAAATCCCAGATCATCCACTACATTACTCAGGTTTAAAAATTAACCAGCCGGGGGCGGTCTGGGTCCCTGGTGGAAGCAGTGGCATATGTTTTGTGTTGCCTCCTTTCTGACTTTTGGCAGACATCCCAAACCCAACTCAACACTTTTTCCTACTGAACTTGGACTTTGCCAGAGTCCTTCCAAACATGCTGCTCTAGGCAGTGACTAACAATGACTTGGGATTAGCTTTAATAGGATTACCCACTTCCCATTGTGGGTCACATGATTGTGAAGGTTTATTCCAGCTTTAAGTTCTGTGACTTTATACTTAATGGTGATGATTCTAGGATCTCGATTTAATCCAAGTAAGATTCACTGGAAGCCTGTGGCATCCTAGGCACCCTCTATTCACCATATGGGTAAAACGTCTTTTCTATAGTTTTGTGCTCACGGGCCCATGGAGGTGACGGGCAGATACAGAATAACAGAACTGAAGGCTTGTCTAAGTGCAAAGCAAAATGTTAAGGAAGACTGGAGGAGGCAGAAGTCCATGCTCCTCAAGGATAAAGATGGTGCTAGATAAAGACAGGCTGTGACGGATACATTTTTAGTACTGACAACCACTTGAGATAAGGCATCAAGGTGCAGAGAGGGTTGAGTGTGGAAACTTTCTGAAGATTTCTGTTCTGGATCCCACTGTGGAGAGTCGGATGCTAGATATGAATGCAACTTATGTATTGATTGAATATTAAAAAAAATAGCCAAGGTAAAAGAGGAACTAACACTCATCCTTAGGCAGCTGGCAATTGAAAGAGAGAAAGGAGAAAGGTTTTAGATATCAGAAAATCTGAGTTCTAGTTCTGATCCTACCTGTAACTTGAGAAGTCAGCTTCCTAAGGTCTCAGGTTCAAAGGTTAAAAATAGGTTGCATTTTAAGTGCCTCGCCTGGTTGATCCTGAAGAGGGTGCTGGAGAGGCTGAAAGGCACAAAAGCCTGGAGGGATCAAGATCCATCACAGGCAGGAGCTGGGAGCCAGCAAGGCCAGTGATGTGTATTTACCATCCCCAGACGAGTCTGCCTCCGAGGTCTCTAAACTCCATACCCCTAGGATTCCCACCACAACCTCTACACTGTGGCTTAACCCCCAAGACGGCAGGATGATGAAATGCAGCAGTTTCTTCCACTTCAGTGGGGAAAGGAGCATGTACAGTATTGGCAAGAAGAAAGGAAAACTCCTGACTACTCTCTTTTATTTTGAGATACATTTTGAAAAATCCTTAGCCTCAGCACACAGTTCCTGGCCATCAGCCATGGTAAAATCAGATCCTTCTGGTCTATTACAAATTGAATAATCATAGCTATATCCATCAGGAAAACGTACGCAGGAGAGACGCGTAAGCCAGCAATTAGTATTAGCTTCCAGCCTTTCATTGACTAACTCCTAGGGCCTTGCACCCGGGACCATGAATATCCCAGCTCCTGGCTCTGTGCCTCCTGGGTAACGATTGTTCAAGTGGTTGCATCGGGAGGAGGTGTCTGCCCAGACTCGCTCCCGGCTCAAACTAGAATGTCTAATAATGCTGGTGGAAGGAGCGCCAACAGGCCACGGCACCCAACAATTGATGGCGCGCAGAGAGGGCCTAGGCGCCTGCAAGGTGTGCAAAGCGGCTCTCCCAACCACGCCATGCTCTTTGCTGGCTGAATCTGTGATAATAAACGTCTGGGCTGGACTATGTCTAACAATATATGAAAGAGAAGGTGACCAACCATAGGCCTTCACTCAGGTTTCTGGTCTAAGGAGCAGGGAGATTTTTCAGGTGCTTCTCATCTGGATTACCGCTGGAGAGAGGCTTTCGAGGTCAGGCTGAGGGTCCACGGCTGACGTTTCCAGTAGCTTGCTCACTGTTCACGTCTGCCTTGTCACGCTCTCCCTGGCTGTCCTCACTGCATCTCACCATCTCCCACCTTTATCTAGAGCCAGCTTCTTTGCGCTGGAAACGTAACTTGCCTTCTAAGAAGCTTTCCTGAAAATTTCACTACAGCCTCCATGGATGTACCAGCTCCTGACTTAGGGTGTGTTTGTTTCGCAACACGCTTGTGTCACGAAATAGAGCATCTAAATGTGAATCCAGAACGGAGCTCTGCTGCTGTTGGCCTTGCATGTCTGTTCTGTGGCCATTTTCCTTTGCTGCTGTTGGGATATGTTTTGTTCCATCTAATACTTTTTTCTAGTTCTATTGATCACCTATTCTGTGTATCCACCTGGAGAAGGAAATGGCAACCCACTCCAGTATTCTTGCCTGGAGAATTCCACGGACAGAGGAGCCTGGGTGCAGTCCATGGGGTCACAAAGAGGCGGACACAACCCAACCGAGCTACTGATACACTGTGTGTACCCAAGCCCTGTGGCCTGGGGTCAGTGGGGAAAGAGGGAACCAGGCTGCATCTGGTCTGTCTCTGCACACTCAGAATTCCCCTAGTTATGTCATAGGTGGTTTAAAGCGGCCTGGGTCATCTGTCTTCCCCGGGACCTTAGGGATTGCTTTGATTCATTCTTCCCTATGCAGTTGGGAAGACTAAGGCTGAGAGAGAGAAGGGGACTTGCCCAAAGACACAGAGCTCATCATACTGGGGAAGTCTGGCTCTGTTGGGAAGGCTGATAATATCCCACTTCCAGTTCTCTAATGTTTTTTTCTGCATATACATATGCATCTTCCCTATGCATATGTATAGACATATATATGTATCTTCCATATATGTGTGTGTATAATTTCCATATGTAATACTGGGTATTGTAATATTATATATATCCAGATATCTCTCTCTCTATATGTGTGTGTATGTATCTCCAGATGATTCTCTTTAGACACAGCTCCGGCGCTGTTTAGCACCGTAATGGGAAGAGGAAAGACAAGGTCGGCACGTTAAGTAAATGCAGGGTAGTTAAGGAACCAGCGAGTCATTTATTTACAGTCTTTCCTTCCTCCAATACGCATTTAAAGACTTCCTTCTATTTGCAAATTGTGAAAAAATAAAACCTGGTCGCTACCATCTGCCAGTTCACTCCCTGGTAGGGGAGACAGATACCCACACATCTCATTTCCACACAGTTTAGAGTTTCAGTAAACGGTACAATCACAACGAATGAAGTGAAACGTGTGTTTAAAGGGGAAAGAGGCTACGTACGCTTAGATATTTGGGCAACTTTCTTACAGCACAGGTAGTACTTAGATTAGGGGGAAGCTGTTTCACGAAAAGGGATCAGCGGATGGAAAGATGTGTAGAAGGCATCCAAACGTCTTCTGCAGAATATCCTAGCGCTCCTTACAGGAACGTGAAAATAACCCACTTCGGATCCGTTAGAGGTCAATCCTGACCTTCCACACCGCGGACCCACGGAGCGATCGTTGGTTTTTGCCACTTAAGTGGGTGCAGTGCGCGCTTTAGCCACACGATGGCAGCGCAGGGCCACAGAAGGACTGAACAACCTCTTCGGTGCTTCTGCAGGGCTGGTTTGTGAAAAGGCCAGGAAAGAAGGGTGCGGCGCTCCAGACCGCGGCCAGTCTGCTGGGCGGGCCTCCAGGAGAGGACAGCAGCCTTTGATGCTGAGAAGGCGGGCACTGCCTTTCTCAACCTCTCTGCCTTGCCTGTAATCTCTAGAAACAATTCAGATGTCTTCCCAGGTGCAGCCAGTGAAGAAAGAAGCCCCTTTAGACTAAACTCATTTTTAACAACGTGCAAATTTTCCCAGAGGTTTTTCTCCTCTGTCAGGCTTTGTCTGTGGTTGTTGAGGGGCAGAGGCTTGCTGGCCCCTGGAATGAGGAAAATGAGAGGTGACTGTGGATAAAGAGTAAGGAAGTGCTGCCTGGGCCCTTGAGAGCAGCTGGGCTGAGGGCAGGGGGCCAGCCCCAAACCTCCCCAGGGTCTGTCCTCTCCGGAATGGAGGAGGGGACTGTGAGGCTGTGTGTGAGCTTGCGTGTGGGTGGTTGTATGCGTGTGCGAGATTGGGTGTGCATGTGCGATCGCTTGTGTGATGTGTGTGCCTGCGCCTGTGTGTGTGAGAAAGTGATCTTCATGAAGGTTGTGGCGCCGGCATGAGCAACGGCTAAGGTCATTTTGGGCCCGGTGGGGTAGGGACAGAGAAGGGAGAAGGAACAGGAGAGAGAGGAGACAGAGTTCCTAGAAGATTCCTAGGGTTAGGGAAATGATTGATTGAAATCTCTGGCAAAGAGTCAGCTTCCAGTTAGACTGATTTAACCCCTGTTCTTCTCCGACCCCTTAATTTCCTTCCCTCCCTTCCATCTCTGTGTGTCTGTCTTAATGGGTCACCTGCTTCTCGCTCTCCCTCTCCATCTCCACTATCTGTAGAGTTCATCCTCTTTCCTGTTATGCACTGCTATGCTAAGTTGCTTCTGTCATAGCCCGCCAGGCTTCTCTGTCCATGGGATTCTGCAGGCAAGAATCCTGGAGTGGGTTGCCATGCCCCCCTCCAGCCGGTGAATCTTCCCCATCCAGGGGTCAAGCTGTTTTCCGCATTGGCAGCCGGGTTCTTTACCACTAGCGCCACCTGTTGGCATCCGGGTTCTTTAACACTAGCGCCACCTGTTGGCAGGCGGGTTCTTTCCCACTAGCGCCACCTGTTGCTCTCAAATAGAAACGCAGTGGGAGAGAGAGGGACGCGGGTCAGATCTGCAATCCTCCCGAGAAGACCGAGCAGAATGCTGGAGGAGTATCTGTGTGGTGGGCTGGGGCGGGGTGGGGGCGGGGAAGCAGTGGTGGAGGGCAGGTGATGATGACCAAGTCGGCCCCGTTTGGAGAAGGCTGCTGTCCAGCAGAAAGCCCACCTCACAGCTCCACAGGATGAAAACCAAGGCTGGGTCCAGAAGGCCGGAACTGCGGAGCCCATGAGATGGGTATTCGCACGTGCATAGAAATTGCAGCTCTTCTTTTTATTTAAACAAAGCAGAAACTCTATTTTCAAGTCACAATCAATTTCCAGAAATCATTTATTTCTAAACATTACCCGTCAAATCCCCCATTTCTTTCTGCTTTTATAGAGTTCGAAGGAAATTGATTTGTGTTTTTAATTTTAAAGAAAAAAAGAAAGTGTCCCTCTGGCTTGGAAATTCCAGGCATGGGTTTTCTCTTCCCTTCTTCCCTTCCCATTCCCTCTCCCGTCGCAGCTACACCAGGGAGGGCCCCAGTGTTGGGGGGGGCCAAGGGAATCATGCTAATTTGCTTTTTTCCTTTACTTTTGATGGTACAACAGAAGAAACATTTATTTTCCCAGACGTTGATTATTCATAAAGACCATTTTCAAAGAGATATAAGAAGAGTTTGCGTGGGCGGGATTCAAAAGAGAATGTGTTGTGTTCTTTTTTATCGTTATTATTTACTAACCTTTTATTCAAGGACTGCGATGGGAGATCGACAAAACAGCTTTCATCCCGTAATCAATTATAGCTGGAAGACAATGAATAGCTCTTCAGCGTGTCTTTCACGTTCTGGGAGAGAAAGACGGTATCGACTGTCTTTAAAGCTGGGGGCTTTACCATACACCCGGGGTGGGCCATCATAATTGGCTTTTAATCCAATAATCTCTGTGAGTTTGGCATAAATTAAGACAATACTGATGAAAACAATAATTTACTTTGGTGTTCGGTTTTGCAAAACGATGGCATATGCATTGTGAAATTGAATTCTCTCAACTGCCCAGTGAAATAATGATTATCCCCATGTGAGTGATGAGGCAGCTGAGGCTCAGAGAGCTTGAATTTACTCCTCCCCCTGTATCCATGCAGATTAAGGCCCAGCCTGACACATTCTCCTTCCTCAGAGACAAGGACCAGGGCCAAGCGAGGTGGCAAACCCTCAACCAGAACTAGCTGAGATGGATCCAGACTGCCTGGAGACTCAAACAGGGAGCAGTCTGAGCAGAGAATTCCTTTTCTTTTCTCTTCTTTTTGGAATAGGAATGTTTCCTAAGATAGTGTCCTCTTAACACAATGCTTTTTTGAGGATAGCTGCTTTACAATGTTGTGAGAGCTTCTGCAGTGCTGCAAAGGGAGTCAGCTGCACACACACACAGTCCCCTCTTCGTGGGATCCCTTCCCATTTAGGTCAGCTCAGAGCCCCGAGTGGAGGGGGCCGTGCCACGCTGTCGGCTCTCGTCGGTTATCTGCTCTATCCACAGCAGTCCATACGTGCCAACCCGTCTCCCAGTCCATCTCACCCCCTTCTCCTCTTGGTGTCCATATGTTTGTTCTCTACATCTGTGTCTCCATTTCTGCTTTGCAAATTAGATCATCTATACCATTTTTCTAGATGCCACATGTATGCATTAATATGTGATACACGTGTTTCTCTTTCTGACTTACTTCACTCTGTATGACAGTCTCTAGGCCCATCCACGTCTCTGCACGTGGCGCAATTCCGCAATACAGGATTGGTAACAGATGCAGTCTTGTTCAGCGGATCTCTGGTCTTACTCATCATGCATAACGGAAGCTTTATGCTAACTGAATAGCATCTCCCCATTTCTCCCAGCCCCTGGCAACCACTGTTCTGTTCTCCGACTATGGGTGTCTCTGGTGGCTCAGTGGCAAAGAATCCAGTGGCAATGCAGGAGATGTGGATTCAATCCCTGGATCAGGAAGACCCCCCTCCACCCCCGAGAAGGAAATTGCAACCCACTCCAGTATTCTTGCCTGGGAAATCCCATGGACAGAGAAGCTAGGCAGGTTACAGTCCATAGGATTTCAGGAGTAGGACAAAACCTAGTGATTAAACCACCACCTCCATGTGAACAGAACAGCGCAGTATCTGTCCTTCTGTCGCTGGTTTACTTTACTTAGCACAGTGCATTCAAGCTTCTTCCATACTGTCCCATGCTGGAGAATTTCCTCCTTTTTCAAAGTCTCAAAAACTGAAATAGGATAACTCTATGATCCAGCAACCACATGCCTGGGTATTTATCCAAAATAATTGAAATCAGGATTGAAAAGAGATATCTGTGCTCCATGAATAATTTAAAAAAATGTGGTATATGCATTTGATTGAATATTACTCAACCTTGAAAAAAATAAAGAACAATTTTTTTCTGAAGCAGAAATTATTTCAAGTTCTGACTGTACCTGTATTAAATCAGAAGCTGGGACTTAGTAATTAATATCTCTAAACCTTAGTTTCTTCATTTATAAAATGGGAATAATGGGGGATACATGTACACTGTGGCTGATTCATGTCAATATATGGCAAAACCCACCACAATACCGTAAAGTAATTAGTCTCTAATTTAAATAAATTCCCTTGTGGCTCAGAGGTTAAAGCATCTGCCTGGAATGAGGGTTCCATCCTCGGGTTGGGAAGATCCCCTGGAGAAGGAAATGGAAACCCACTCCAGTACTCTTGCTTGGAAAATTCCATGGACTGAGGAGCCTGGTAGGCTACAGTATATGGGGTTGCAAAGAGTTGGACACAACTGAGCGACTGGATAGATGATAGATGGATATATAGATAGAAGTTTAAAAAATTGGGAATAATGGTATCTGTCTCTTAAGAAGATTACATGAAATGATGCAAGCAGAGTTCTAATATGCGTTCAATACCTGCTAGTTATATTATACCAACTAGAGTCCAATTGAAATGCCGATTTCTAGACCCTTTTAAAGCCATTATCACACCGAGGGGAAAGAGAGACCATACATTTATCTATTGCTGCATGATAAATTACTCAAAATGTAGCAGGTTGAAATCCACACAATTTCAGTGGATCAGAATCTCAGGAGAAGCTGACTGGGCTGTTCTGTCTCAGAGGCTGTAGGGAAGATGTTGGCCAGAGCTGCGATATGACCTAGAGGTTTGGCCAGGGCTGTAGCAGCTGATCCCAAGTTGGCTCATCTGCCAGGATGTTGGTGACCGTTGCAGATGGCCTCAGTTCCTAGTGATATGCATGTCTGCACAGGGCTGGGTGACTGTCCTCGTAATATGGGGCCTCGCCTCCCCTAGAGGGAGCGACCCAGTGACCCAAGAGAGCAAAGTGGAGGCTGCAGTGTCATGGATGACTAGCTATAGATGCCACACTTTGCTACTTGCACAAACTAATTCGATTATCCAGTATGGAAGCCGGTCACGTGGAGGCATGAATGCAGGTGGATATGGTGAGTACTCTATGTTCAAACATGCTCCATTCCGGGAGTGTGTTCCTAAGTATGATTTGTGTGTAAGTCCAACAAAGTTGGCTTAGGTACCCAGCTAACATGCTCAGCTATACAGTACTGAGGTGGTTGTTCAGTTGCTCAGTTGTGTCCGACTCTTTGCGACCCCAGGGACTGCAGTACACCAGGCTTCCCTGTCCTTTGCCAGCTACCAGAACTTGCTCAAAATCCAGTCCATTGGGTCAGTAATGCCATAGGTTTATATTACTTTTCACACAAATAATACATAAAAAGCAAACAAAAATAAAACATTTTTAATCTTACAATACAGGACCTTGAAAAGTACAGTGGTATGTACAATAGCTGGCATATAGGGATTGGCCTTGAGTGAACAGGCGAGAAGCTTACTGACTGAAGGAAGCAAGAGGAGGTGGGAGATGGCAGAAGGGCTGCCAGTGGTGGGTGACGGCGGGGGGCAGGCTGCAGTCTCACTCATGCCTGATGCTGATGGCACGGCTTCTGGCTTTTTGCTGGACTCAGTTCTATCTCCCCTCTTGAAGAAATGGTCCGGGGATGTCTGGATAGTAGCTCTTTGTTTTCCCTCATCATAGATGACACAGTAGCACTGGAGTGCATTCTGAACAACTGCTGCAAACTCTAGGTCCTGTTCTGTGCCTCAGTCCTGTGCCTCAGAGACGAACAATGCTTCTTCAAATAAAGAAAACCCCCTCGCGTTTCCTGTGTTATGCATTTCTTTGGTTCTTTAGTTACTTCTTCCTCTTGTCTCTCTTCATCCTTTCTCTGGGCCTCCAGTTCCATCAGGTCATCATTGGTAACCTTCACATTTGCCTCTTTGCAACTTGAAGGGTTACAAGTAGGAGACTTACTGTAGAATCATTGGGGCCACCTTAAAACCGGTGGCCACAGAGCCCCTTCCTATAGACTCAAGGACTAGTGGTTTTATATCAGGGACTTTTTTGGGGAGGACTCAGCCCTTGGAGAACTAGGTGGTCACAATGAGGTAGCTGTTAGCAAACAATCCCTTGGAAACCAGGGAGTCAACTTCAGAAGGTCCTGCATAGACCTAGCAGGAAAAGTGTGACTGTGGCAAGGACACGTCACAGACTGAGGCCGAGAGGCTCGGTTTCCATCTGGCCTGCTTTGGCACCTCACCCTGGGAACGCAGACTCTCCAATCCCTGCATACTAGCCGGTCACAAAGCAGAAACTCAGATCCTATCATCCGAGGCAGCTTTCTCCGCCTCTGTTTTCTCCAAGAATTGGGGAAAGTGAAAGTGAAAGTAGCTCAGTCATGTCTGACTCTTTGCAGCCGCATGGACTATATAGCCCGTGGACTATACAGCCCGTGGACTATACAGCCCGTGGACTTCTCCAGGCCAGATTACTGGAGTGCACAGCCTGTCCCTTCTCCAGGGATCTTCCCAACCCAGGGATCAAACCCAGGTCTCCTGCTTTGCAAGCTGATTCTTTACCAGCTGAGACACAAGGGAAACCCAAGAACACTGGAGTGGGTAGCCTATCCCTTCTCCAGGGGATCTTCCCGACCTAGGGACTGAACTGGGGTCTCCTGCATTGCAGGGGGATTCTTTACCAACTGAGCTATGAAGGAAGCCCCAAGAATTGTTAGGAGCACTTGTTGAATGTAAAGATTTCAGGGTGCCTCTTGGAGAAATTTTCACTTAGGAGGCTTGAGATGGAAGCTAGGAATCTGTGTTCTTAACAACCATCCCAGGTGACTTTCATATCACGCTTGGGAGGGTGCTTGAATCCAGAGCTGATAGAGTTCTGCGACCTGAGTCCCTCTCCCCATCACACCACGTGTGCATTGAAAGTGCTCACAATCCTGGATCTTTGCACACACAGGCTGCGTGAGGCTCATGCATCCTCTACCCTCTGGCTCTTTGCCTTCTTGACATGTATATGTGCGTTTATCGTCTCCTCATCCTTCTCCCTTCCACTGCCCGCGCCTAGTTAACAGCTCACAAAAACTCACATAAGATGCTTGTGTGTTTTGTCTGTTTGGACAGGCAGGGGGTTCCCTGGATGTTTGGTGATATTTTCTTGGTTAAATTATATATCTCTTTGCCTTTTATGTTTAAAAAAAAAAAGCAAATTGACTTTTTTACAGTTGCCTCCTTTCTTTCTCTTTATTTCCTGCTGTGGAGACAAAAATTATTTTTTTAGATCCACAACATGCACACAAAATCAGTCTTATATAAACCAGCATTTTCAGTTCAAATATTGCACACAGGATAGAAATAAAGGGGGAAATCCTGATTTAACCAAATAATATTTCCCTAGGTTTCCACTGTTCAAGACCGATCTCTTTGTCATTAAAATGGGCACGTTCACTCTGCAGAAAAATCATGAGGTTTGGTTCTGGGTTGCCATTTCCACGCCCTTACACTTATTGAGTTCCACTGTATGTATTTTTAAAGAGAGCAAACAGATAAAACTGATGTGGACTCAGCCCTCATCGAACCTAGCTGGGGAAAGGGAAGTGGGCGCAATTTCAGTGCAAGTAGATGGGGAGCAGTGGCGGCATGTCCTTGGTGTCCGGTGGCTGATTCAGAGCCCCCAGGGCAGGGGGCTGGTTTGATCTCCAGTCAGGGGACTGGACCCACATGCCGCAGCTGATTTCACATGCCACAACAGAAGATCCTGTGTGCCGCTATGAAGACCAGTGTAGAACCATAAACACATGCATATTAAAAAAATATGAAGAGTGTCTCAGGAGAAATGAGCGTTAAGTGTTGCTGAAGCTCCAAGGAGAGGTGAACATCTCAGTAGAAAATCACAGAGGGCATTGAGGCGAAGGCCATAAGACTCTGGGGTCATAGCCTAGGATTCAAGTCCCAGCTCTGCCTGCTATTAGCTGGTTGATGTGGGGCAAGCCCAGGAACCTCTGGGTCCTGGTTGCCTCATCTGAGAAAGGGGGATAATAACAGTACTCATTTTAGGGTTGATCTGAGAATTCAGTGAGTTGACAAAAATAAAGCAACTAATCAGTGTCTAGTATGTAGTAAGAATTTAAAAAAATGTTAACTGTCGCTGAACTGAGCCTTAATGGGTAGATGAGATTTGGGCAAGAGATGGAGATCATTTTAGACTAAAACAGTAAAAGAATAAAACCCCAAAGTTGGGGGAATTTCTAGGCATTTGTGGGAGGGAAAGTACCTTCAGCAGAAGAAAAGGATGAGTGAGGAACAGAGGAAGATCAGGTGGGAGAATGTGCCGAGATCCCATCTCCCTCCTTTTTGGTGGCTTGCTTACTTCACTGATGACACTAGGATGTGAACTGAAGTCGCCCAGTCGTGTCCGACTCTTTGTGACCCCATGGACTGTAGCCTACCACGTTCCTCTGTCCATGGGCTTTTCTAGGCAAGAGTACCGGCATGGGTTGCCATTTTCTGCTTCAGAGGATATTCCTGACCCTGGGATCAAACTCTGGTCTCCTGCATTGAAGGCAGACACTTTACCATCTGAGCCACTGAGTTTTTGTGGAGGATACGGTGTTAAGTACAGTCATTTTAGTTTTTCTTTGGGAGAGAAATTGTTATACTAAGATAGTGGGAGCTTATCTTATTCTCTCACTTTACTAAATATTTCATCTCAACAACTGTTTCTGGTAAAATACCCTCCAGCTTGACAACCAAAATAGTCCACAGTTATAAGGCGCTGTTACTTTTAACCAAGCAGCTTAGAGACAAATTTTCAAGATTTACATTTGATAGGACGTTCGCCTCATTTGAAGGCCTTCTAATTCTTTCTTTTCCTTTCTCTTTTAGTTACAAATAAATGATCTCTTCATGATGGAAAAACCCATGTTCAGCTATAGCTTAAAAAGTGCATCTTTTTCCTCAGTCAAGTACAACCCATCTCATGTAAGTCGGCAAGGATCTCAGCCTACAACGCAGGGCTTTATAAGGCTTTCTTGGCCCAGGTGGGCTCTGTAAACTTCAGGAATTGCCTTTTTGAGATGCTAGGCATGGAAGGTTGAGAAGAGAGCAAACCAGTTAGGTTCTGTCTAGGGAAACGCCTGATGGGACAGAGAGCAGGAAAACACAGACTGAGGAAGCAAACATTTCTGGTAAAGATTTTTAGGGTCGATGCTGCGGAACAAGAAATGTTAATGCCCTACTCTGTCTCCACAGGAAAACCTATAATGAAGTCTTAAAAAAAATCAGTATTGTTGGGTGTGATTATCTGGAGGAAAGAATGTAGGCAGAAGGAAACGTTTTCATTTAATGTCAAAAACAGTGACTTCTTTATATATAAAACCATCCTGTAAGTGAGTATAGGTTCTCTACTGTAAGAGGTGAGGAGACTGGAGATTGCAGGGTGTAAGGGACTTGCTGATGGTCACACAGTTGATAAAGACAGTCAAGGGTTCTCTCTTAGACTGCAGGGTGATAAACTCTGTCCCCTAGAAGTCTGCATAACCCTTATCCCCTGATATAGGGCCCCTGCCTCATCCATCTTCGTATCCTCAAAGCTGAGTGCAAAGCCTGTCACAGAGCAGACTGTCAGTGTTTGTGTGTTGAGTGAACATTTCCAGGATTCCCTTGTGTCCTGAACAGAGGTGGATGAGTCTAATGGGGGAGACACTTACTTCGTTGGCACTAACTCTGGCTGATGAAGTGACGGGGCAATGATGCTCAAGAGGGTGCATGGCTCTGAGTGAACTGTCATGAGTGTGGGGCACTTCTCCACCATATAGGCAGCAACTGGGGGGACCATGCTCATGGGGTGCAATCATTTACTTCTTTTAAAGCTGTTTGGGAGCCAAAGTATACATAGGTATTAGGGTGCCCGATGCTCTACAATACTGGCCCAGAGTAAAGTAAGTCATGGCTCCACCTTCCAAGTAACAGGCTATCCTCACAAGCTGTTTACATAATTACACTCTGATAATCTGTATAAATTAGCATTTGCTAGTGATAAATATCACACACCAAGCCTTAAATAATACATTAGACTTAATTGAATAAATGCATATATTATGGCCTTATAATGCATATTTTCCATAATGAATTATCTTTTATGCACAAACAGCAATTCTGATTAATCAGTTGGGGTAATTGTGCTATTAAAACTCCAGGTTCCCTGAAAAATATCTTAGTGTTGGTCAGATGACAGAAAACAACAACAACACATTATTTTCATTTACTATTTGGATACATTTGAATTCCCTATCTTACAATCCCTAGATTTTTTTGCTGTGATAGCAATGCCTATATCTCTTTCCCACTTCCAAGTTTGGATTTGAACTCAAATCCACTATTTACTAACTCTGTAACCATGAACAAGTCACTCGAATTCCTTTTGCTCAGTTATCCCTATGGGTTGAGGGGGAAAATAGCAGTCTTATCAATAGGAAAACATTAGATAGGTTATATGTAAAGCGTCACACCCATTGGCAAGAATAGAGAAGGTATTGGTTGTTGTTTAGTTGCTAAGTTGTGTTGAAAGTGTTAGTACATGACAGCTATTATCATTATAAAAGGTTAAGCAACTTGCCATTTCTTATCTCACTCAGTCCTGGCAAGAATTTGCCATGTGAAGAAGACAGAGCAGATATTATGCCCAGTTTTAAAAAGGAAAGAAACTACCCCAGGAATTAAATAACTTTTTCATTTAACAAATACTTAATGATCACATAGTGCCGAGAGTTGGAGATACAAAGATAAAAAGATCTGGTCCCCTCTTTGCCTTGGGGAACTTACAGTGTCATGGGGGAAAAGGAAGAGAAAATATTGAGAAATTACCAGTGATTATAAATGCTAAAGGAAGTGTACACAAAACACAGGGGTAGAATCCAGGAAGTGGCACCCCAATCTTTCTCTAAAAGCCAAGGAACTCCTCAAAGAGAGGATCAGAGTTGAATGGACGTGTGGAGGAATGCGTCTGATGCCTGGGACCGGGAGATGTTTTCTAAGGAGATGGAACAGTCATATCAGAGAGTCGAAGATGAGGATCCGGTCGAGCATGAGGCATCAGTCTAGAAATCCAATGTGTCTGCGGCAGGAATCTCACTCAGCGCTTCCGGCACATGGGTTAGGTGTGGGGAATGTCTTCTGAGGGCCACCCTTTGGGTGGTAGCATATTTCCCTCCTCCTCCACCAGCTGTGAGAGTCAAAAGTGTTTCTATACATTGTCAAATGTCCCTAGGAGTAGGGGAGTTCTCCCCTCGTGGAAACCACTGGTCTAGAATGTAGAATGCAAGGAAGGAATCGTGAGTAATGAAGCTGAAGTGACAGCCAGATCATAGTAAACTTCTGCTGTACTGAAGTCATTTCTATTTTTCTTTCAGGTGATTGGGAACAATCCTGTTAAGTGTAAGGCAGGGTCCTCTTACTGTAGCTCACAGAGGACACACATTTTCCAACTCTGACAGCCTGAGAACTCGTTAACAGCAATCATTCAGGCTGCATGAACTCTCACCTCCACCTGCTGACGCAGGATGTACACGTTTTTCTCCTCTTGCAAAACCTCCTCTCTTCCTCTTCTCCGTAGTTAAGCAGTTTTGTTTGTTTGTTCTTTCTGTGTCTCTAGAAATTTCTCACATATGTTCCTGGACACATCTTCTGCAATTTCCACTGCTCCATTAGGAACTGCTGCGGTGAGGGATGGAAGAATTTCACACCGAGGACTGAAAAAAATCATTGCTAGGATAATACTTGCAAAACCATGACCTTCCTGGTTCAGGCTTAGAGTGCCATGGAGCACGACAAGGTCCAGCCCCCAGACACATTTTCAGTATAGATTCATCTTCTTTATTTGTTTAAAGTCCTCAAATAAAGGGCTGATAGCAACGCCAGAGAAGGCAATGGCAACCCAGTCCGGTGCTCTTGCCTGGAAAGTCCTGTGGACGGAGGAGCCTGGTGGGCTGCAGTCCATGGGGTCGCTGGGAATCGGGCATGACTGAGTGACTTCACTTTCACTTTTTGCTTTGGTGTATTGGAGAAGGAAATGGCAACCCACTCCAGTGTTCTTGCCTGGAGAATCCCAGGGACAGAGGAGTCTGGTGGGCTGCCGCCTATGGGGTCGCACAGAGTCGGACACGACTGAGGCAACTTAGCTGCAGCAGCAGCAACGCCATGCACAGAATACACCCAGTCCACCCTTATTAACATCCCTCCTTCCCCTTCTAGCCACATCCATCACATCTCATCAGTTTTCTGGCACTGTCTCCTTAAAAAACCATGCACACACACAACCCCCAAACCTTCCCCATCCCGTCTCCATTCAGCCTTGCATTATGCTCCAAAAACACAGCTCCTCCAGCCACAGTTCCTGCACCTCTTGTCCTTTGCTGCTTCCTATAATCTTTGTAGTTCTTTTCCATTTTCTGTGCCATAAAACCCTAGAAAAGCCAATAACGCGATTACAAAACAGGCCTCAGAGGGCGCAAGGCAAAGTGGAGGGCGAGACCTGAGCCCCTGTAGTAGGCAGCAAAAAGGGCAGGCTCAGAGTCTCCATTTCCTCTGGAAGATGGAGCGAGCACACGAACTCCTCTCGCCACTGATTCGGCACCGCGGCACGGGTGACTGCCACCAATGGCTTTACCGATCCTGCAGCTTCCCCTCTTTTCTAGGCAACGTGGCTTTCCCGGGTCGGAAAGATTTCCTGATAACTTTGCTATCCCCTGTATCCCTCTGAGTGCATACACCCTTCAGTTGGCTGGCTCAGCAATGGATGTGAGAAACAGCCATAGTACTTTCCAGCTCTTTTTGACCCCATGAACTGTGTAGCTCACCAGGCTTATCTGTCCATGGGACTCTCCAGGCAATAATACTGGAACGGGTGGCCATTCCCTTCTTCAGGGGATCTTCCCAACCCAGGGGTCAAGCCTGGGTCTCCTACACTGCAGGGAGATTCTTTACCATCTGAGCCTGCCTGTCATGCAGGAGACAACTGTTAAGAATCTGCCTGCAATGTAGGAGACCCAGGTTTGAATCCTGGGTTGCAAAGATCCCCAGAGAAGGGAATGGCTACCTGCTCCAGTATTTTTGTCTGGATAGTTCCATGGACAAAGAAGTCTAGCAGGCTATAATCCATGGGGTCGCAAAGAGTCAGACACAACCAAGTGGCTAAAACTTTGAGTACCTTCAGTACACAGTACTGCCCTCTGATGACTCAGTTCTGTTCTTGGTCAGCTTGCCTTCCTTCCTTTAGGACTTGCACACGCTGCCTGCTGTCTCCCCAAGCCACCCTATGGTGCTTCTTGCCACTCAGGGTCTATTTGGGCCATTTCGTTGCCAGACACCCCCACTGTGGCACTGATCTGATCTCTGCTTTTGGATGCAGCCTACCTGCAAGCAAATATTTCCACTGAAATATATTTCTTGATCCTCATTTTATGTATTTCTTTCTCATTATTAGTATGTCTTCCTGTAAGCTGCCTTGAACCCTTTGTGGAGTGAGAGAGGGTGGTAAAAAAAGACATGAATGAATCTATATGTTGGGCTTCCCAGGCATCTCAGTGGTAAAGAATCCTCCTGTCAAGTAGGAGACACAGGTTCGATCCCAGATAGGAAAGATCCCCTGGAGAAGGAAATGGCAATCCACTCCAGTATTCTTCCCTGGGAAATCCCATGGGCAGAGGAGCCTGGCGGGCCCCCATCCATGGGATCACAAAAGGGCCGGACATGACTTAGTGACTAAACACCACCACCACCACCTTAGGCAAGTACATGAGGCAGGTTTGGAGAGCAGGTAAGAACCACGTGCAGCCAGCGCACTGAGTCGAAACCTTGGCTGACTCGCTGGAAGGGAGGACGAGTCATCTGGGGTAAGAGACATACAACCTCTTAAGTGTAAAGGTATAACAAAGATTACAGTGGTGAACGTGAATAGGACTGTTCTTACTGCAGATCAGAGGAGGCATTCTACTTAATCGACATTATTCAGAAATGGAATCTTGGTCCTTTGAAGATAACCACTTTCCTTTTTAAATAATTTTAATGGAAATCTTTCTAAATAGAAGATTACACACTTTCCGAAGCCTTCCGCAGGGACTGGCAACAGACTCCGTCTGCCCGTCTGTGCGGTTGTTTGAAGCTAGTGTGACGGGCATCTGGTACCGCGGGCCCCAGAGTCCTGCACAGTGTCTGCTCCTAGCATCTTGTAGTAGCAGCTCTGGGCTTCCCTGGTGTCTCTGACAGTAAAGAATCTGCCTGCAGTGCAGGAGGCCTGGGTTCCACCCATGAGTTGGGAAGAGCCCCTGGGGAGAGGAACGGCGACCTGTTGCAGTACTTTTGCCTGGAGAATTCCATGGACAGAGGAGCCTGTTACCCTGAGTGCTTACACTGGAGCTGGCCCTCAATTTTGTTTAATGACTCTATCTATTATGTCACTGGCTTCTCACAGGGGACACCCAATTGAGGGAGGCAGAGACTGTCCTTCCATAAATCACTCCATTTACGTTGCTTCCTAAATCCTTGAGCCTGTGCTGTACAGTTTTCATGTCTCCTTGCTTATTGTCGAGAAATCACCTCTGACCAAGTTTTTGATTTTTGGCTTTTAATCTTCTCTCTGTTAAGAAACCTGGAAACCATACTTCATAGGATTATGTAGCAAGAAAGTTGGGGTCTGAATGAGAGATGAGACTTGTTGGTTGTTTGGATTAAAGTGGTCCACTTCAGACCCTGGAGTCAGGAGGGAGGCCCTCTGCACTACTTGGGGGGTCGAGCTGAGAAAGCCCAGAACCTCCAGTCAGCCAGCTCTTTCCACCTGCAGAGTGGAGCTGGCTTGCTTTCAATTCAATGTCCTTTCAATGCATCAGGTCCAGTTATCATGGGGAAAACACAAGCACATGCTCTTATTTCATATTTGTTGATACTGACAGCTGACAGGAAGACAATAACTGCTTGCTAGAATTTAACATGCCTAAGCATTTAGTTTGGAGAAGGCAATGGCAAGCCACTCCAGTACTCCTGCCTAGAAAATCCCATGGACAGAGGAGCCTGGTGGGCTGCAGTCCATGGGGTCGCTACGAGTCGGACACGACTGGGCGATTTCACTTTCACTTTTCACTTTCATGCATTGGAGGAGAGATGGCAACCCTCTCTAGTGTTCTTGCCTGGAGAACCCCAGGGACAGGGGAGCCTGGTGGGCTGCCGTCTATGGGGTCGCACAGAGTTGGACACAACTGAAGCGACTTAGCAGCAGCAGTAGCAGGCATTTAGTTGGGGTTTCCCAGGTGGTACGAGTGGTAAAGAACCCCCCTGCCAATTCAGGAGACACAAGAGATACAGTTTTGATCCTTGGGTCTGGAGGATCCCCTGGAGGAGGGCAGGGCAATACATTTCAGTATTCTTGCTTGGAGAATCCCATGGACGGAGGAGTCTGGTGGTCCATAGCATTGCAAAGAATCAGACACAACTGAAGCAACTTTGCAAGCGTGCATTTAATTAATCTTTTACAAATTAATCTTAGACTTTCAAAAATATGTAACTCTAAGCATATCTTTTGAGCTTGCTACAGTAGTTGAAAAAGGTTTCTAAGAATTGTTTGTACCTCTGGGTATATCTTCATAAGAGACTTTTGATAGAATTTGTTTAAACCTTATGAAAACTGTAGTGAGTTCTGGACTAATATGAGTTGTTCATAGGATTCATTGGGGATTATATTTGAGAATAAGATTTATTGCATTTATAATGAAATGTATGAAGAGGGAAATAAAATGTTAATGTTCCTGAATATCTATTAGGACCGGCTAGAATGTCATATTTTCCAGTGGTCATGTATGGATGTGAGAGCTGGACTGTGAAGAAAGCTGAACACCGAAGAATTGATGCTTTTGAACTGTGGTATTGGAGAAGACTCTTGTGAGTCCCTTGGACTGCAAGGAGATCCAACCAGTCCATTCTGAAGGAAATAAACCCTGGGATTTCTTTGGAAGGAATGATGCTAAAGCTGAAATTCCAGTACTTTGGCCACCTCATGCAAAGAGTTGACTCATTGGAAAAGACTCTGATGCTGGGAGGGATTGGGGGCAGGAGGAGAAGGGGACGACAGAGGATGAGATGGCTGGATGGCATCACGGATTTGATGGGCCTGAGTTTGAGTGAACTCTGGGGGTTGGTGATGGATGGGGGGGGGTGTGCTGAGATTCATGGGGTTGCAAAGAGTCGAATACGACTGAGTGACTGAACTGAATTGAACTGAGAATGTCATATGCTGTGTGTGAGAGAGTGAGAGAGAGTGAAATTGCTCAGTTGTGTCCGACTCTTTGCAACCCCGTGGACTGTAGCCTACCAGGCTTCTCTGTCCATGAGATTCTCTAGGCAAGAATACTGGAGTGGGTTACCATTTCCTTCTTCAGGGGATCTTCCCAACCCAGGGATTGAACCAGGGTCTCCTGCATTGGAGGCAGATGCTTTAACCTCTGAGCCACCAGGGAAGCCCATATGCTGTGTGGATGTGGCTAATAGGTTAGGCTGATGAGTCTTTGATTCCAGAGTCTAATTCACAGCTCTTTCTTTTCGGATTGGCAGACATCATGGTGAATCTGTGCACTGTGAATAGACATTTCTATAGAAGCCTTGAGTTTGGAGATGATACAAGAACCACAGTAACTGGGCTATATGGAATTTATATGGGAAAGGATGTATTAGATATTATGTATTAGATATCTGTATGACTTAGGCATTGAACCTTGGGTCCTCTCTTCTCACTTGGGCCATACCTCACTCCAGTACTTTTGCCTGGAAAATCCCTGGGTGGAGGAGCCTGGTAGGCTGCAGTCCATGGGGCCGCTAAGAGTTGGACACGACTGAGCGACTTAACTTTCACTTTCAATAGCTATGATCCAGACAAAGACATGGGACCTTAAGGAGAGCTCCACACAGACTTGTGGATCATCTCATGAACCTGGGTGACAACAAACTCGGCATGTTGCAGAAATCACCAAAGATCTGGCATGGGGTGGTGTCAGGGTCAGGTCTAGGGCTTAATCCTATCACCTACTAACTTTGGGGTTTCTATCAGTGATTTCCAATTGTATCTCTAAGTTGAAGAGGGCAGTAAGGACTTCCACACTCAGATCATTTTGGGGAGAGCTACATGCAGTAATATGTACTTATGAAAAATATTTTGGGAAATTCAATATGACATATATGCTTTTGTTTAGTATTATTTATAATTTTCCCCCAAGATTTAATCTCCTTTCACATCAGCAACTGGAAGTAGGTGGGGGGATTAAGGTGTAAATCTCTGAAGGGAATAAGGGTCACCAGAGGACTTCAGCGAACTGTTGATGAAGCCTCTTTGAAGTAAGACAGCCACCCACCCATCTGTGTTTCTGTGTTGCATTGAAGTAGACTGTCTATAATCACCCAGATCCTCCTCAACTATAAGGGAAAATTCTGTTTCTGTTCCCTCTCTGTAGAAGGACCCAGCTCAGGCAGTCTCCTGGGCAAGCCAGCCTGGATTCTTCATTTTGGTCCTGTCCACCACTGGCCAACATCACTATTTTTTATACCATCTCAAAATCTCTGTCTCTCTCCAGAAAGATCATTCTGCCCAGTGAGCACATTCTACAGGAAGAAAAGAACTGATATAGTGTATGCAGGTACATCAGAGAAGGCAATGGCAACCCACTCCAGTATTCTTGCCTGGAGAATCCCAGGGACGGGGGAGCCTGGTGGGCTGCCACCTATGGGGTCGCACAGAGTCGGACATGACTGAAGCGACTCAGCAGCAGCAGCAGCAGGAACATGGCATGCTCCATCGTAACTGGTACCCACATGGACCCTGGGAAGAGCAGAGCACCATCCTATATCGTGGCTGAGGGAACTGATGCTCCCAAATCATTTCCTTACATTCATACTGATGGTGATGGGCACAGATGGACCTGAATTTTTCTCTCTGACCTCTAATTGGTGCAGCCCTACCAGTCCAGGCTGCCCCCTGGAAAATCAGAAGGCAAGTGGAAGCCACCGTGTGTTTAGGAAGGGCCAGAGGATTCCCACTGAAGGAATCGTAAGATGTGTCACTTTTCTGTCTTTTTTTTTTTTTTAACATTTGAGAAAATCACATAGCTTCTTTGAATCTGTTTTTTTTTTTTTCCCATTCTTGCATATCTTCCCTGCTTGTTAAGGATCAAATGGAATAATAAAAGCAAAAGAGCTTGGTAAGCTGTCAAAGACTCTATCAAAGTTTTAAATCAATATTATCCAAAGAGAACTTACCAGATTTTGTCTGATGTTTAAGAGGGTACTGGTGAAAACATCATCTCCTACTACTTCCAGAAAGCAGCATTTTTGCCTCCCCAGTTGATTGGCAAAGGAAAACCAACCACTTATGTTCTTGGCAGTGACAGGTACCAGTCACATGTCAGATAAAGTGGTCGCCCCTTTATTTCTCTTTTTTGGAATTAAAAAGCAAAAGAGCTTGGTAAGCTGTCAAAGACTCTATCAAAGTTTTAAATCAATATTATCCAAAGAGAACTTACCAGATTTTGTCTGATGTTTAAGAGGGTACTGGTGAAAACATCATCTCCTACTACTTCCAGAAAGCAGCATTTTTGCCTCCCCAGTTGATTGGCAAAGGAAAACCAACCACTTATGTTCTTGGCAGTGACAGGTACCAGTCACATGTCAGATAAAGTGGTCGCCCCTTTATTTCTCTTTTTTGGAATTATGGTCTTATCTAGTTTTAATAGCAGCATCTCTGCCACTTTGGGTATATAGGCTTAGGAAGACTGAGTACAGCCTCTCAGCATCTTAGCTTTCTAATCTGGGCTAGAAATTGTGGGGTGCTTATCAAATTCCCTTTAGGATTGTAGAGAGGACAAAAGATGGGATAGTTTAGCATGGGATTATTTTAATTCTACACTTATTAGAATCATACACAGTATAATTTGTTACTGGAAAGAAGAATGTACAAATCAGCTAATCATTGCTTTACTTAATTTTTTAATTCCAAACTTCATTAGGAACCCCTGTATGGCATGCAGATGGCCAGCTGGCCACATACAAAATTGCTCAACATTGCTAATTGTTAGAGAAATGAAAATCAAAACTATTGTGAGGTACCATATCATACCAGTCAGGAGGACCATTACTACAAGTAACACATGCTGGAGAGGGTGTGGGAAAGGGGAACCCTCCTTCTCTGTTAGTGGTAATGCAAATTGGTACAGCCACTATGGAGAACAATATGGAAGTTTCTGGAAAAAAAAAAACTAAAAATACAATTGACATATGACCTACATGGAGAAGGCAATGGCACCCCTCTCCAGTACTCTTGCCTGGAAAATTCCATGGATGGAGGAGCCTAGTGGGCTGTAGTCCATTGGATCGCGAAGAGTCAGACACGACTGAGTGACTTCACTTTCACTTTTCACTTTCATGCACTGGAGAAGGCAATGGCATCCCTCTCCAGTACTCTTGCCTGGGAAATCCTATGGATGGAGGAGCCTGGCAGGCTGCAGTCCATGGGGTTGCTAAGAGTCGGACACGACTGAGCGACTTCACTTTCACTTTTCACTTTCACTTTTCACTTTCATGCATTGGAGAAGGAAATGGCAACCCACTCCAGTGTTCTTGCCTGGAGAATCCCAGGGACAGGGGAGCCTGGTGCGCTGCCGTCTATGGGGTCGCACAGAGACGGACATGATGGAAGTGACTTGGCAGCAGCAGCAGAAACTGACTCACAGACAGAGAACAGAATCATGATTGCCAAGGGGAAGAGGCGATGCAGGAGAGACAGACTGGGTGTCTCGGACTGGCAAGTGCTTACTATTATATATAAAATGGGCAGACAGCAAGGTCCTATTGTACAGCACAGGGAACCATACTCAATATCCTGTGATTAAAAATAATGGAAATAGTATGAAAAGGAATCTATACGTATGTATAATGGAATCACTTTTCTGTATGGTAGAAATAAGCACACCATTGCACACCACTTCAGGCTTCCCAGGTGGCTCAGTGGTAAAGAATCTGCCTGAAATGCAGGAGATGCAGTTTCGATCCCTGGGTAGGGGAGGTTCCCCTGGAGAAGGAAATGGCAACCCATTCCAGAATTCTTGCCTGGCAAATCCCATGAACAGAGCCTGGTGAACAGTCCATGGGGCCACAAGAGGCAGACACAACTGAGTGACTAGACAAGAAACAGATCAACTGTACTTCCACTGAGTTAGACATAGTTTCACTGAGTTAGACAAGGCTAGTCCATGTGATCAGAGGTTAGTTTTCTGCAACCATGGTTTCTGTCTGTCTGCCCCCTGATGCCCTTTCTCAGTGCACACTGTCTTGCTGAGGTTTCTCTGACCTTGGACATGGAGTATCTCCTCTCGGCTGCTCACTGCTCCAGAGCTACACTGATCACTGCAGATGGTGATTGTAGCCATGAAATTAAAAGACGCTTACTCCTTGGAAGGAAAGTTATGAGCAACTCAGACAGCACATTAAAAAGCAGAGACATTACTTTGCCAACAAAGGGCCATCTAGTCAAGGCTACGGTTTTTCCAGTGGTCATATGTGGATGTGAGAGATGGACTATAAAGAAAGCTGAGTGCTGAAGAATTGATGCTTTTGAACTGTGCTGCTGGAAAAGACTTTTGAGAGTCCCTTGGACTGCAAGAAGATCCAACCAGTCCATCCTAAAGGTAATCACTCCTGGGTGTTCATTGGAAGGATTGATGCTGAAGTTGAAACTCCAATACTTTGGCCACCTGATAGGAAGAGCTGACTCATTCGAAAAGACCCTGATGCTGGAAACATTGAAGGGTGGAGGAGAAGGTGATGATGAAGGATGAGATGGCTGGATGGTATCACTGACTTGATAGAAATGAGTCTGGGTGAACTCCAGGAGTTGGTGATGGACCTGGAGGCCTGGTGTGCTGTCGTCCATGGGGTTGCAAAGATTTGGACATGACTGAGTGACTAAGCTGAGCTGATACTTCAATTAAAAAAAAAAAAAAAGAACCTCTGTGTGGCAGACATCATGTTATGTGTCAGGGAGCTGATACTGGAACAGAAGGGTTCTTGCTCTTTAAGGACTCAAAGTCTGCAGAAATATGATGCATATATTAAGTTCAGACATTGTTTACTAAAAACTGCATATTATTAGTTCCTGGCCAGATTAAAGAAAACCAAACGGGGACATTCTAATCCAGAGAATTAATTATACCTTGGCATTGGAATCAACCTTATCTGTCTCTATCACAGAATTTTATATGAGAAATTAGGCAATTATTTACTTTGGTAAAACTCCATTTTCTTTCTCTTGGAGTATGGCTCCTTGTAAGGAGCTGGGAGGAGAATGAAAGGAAATACAATGTGTAAAATTGCCAGTGCAGCAGCTGACACAGTGTTCAGAAACCTAGTTGTCATGGAAATCCATACACGTATACACATCTCTACAGCATCTCAGGAAGAGGCCTTCCCCCATGCTGATTCTGACATGTGAATATTAGCAATATCTGTTGGATACTGAGAAAGACACCTTGTTTCTCCAAAACTGTTTCTTTTTCTGCATAAAGAAAATGAAAACTACTGATTTGGGCCAGTGAAGGGATTTTCATTTGTTTATGCATTTATTTCATATATTTATGTCAAGCCCTTATATGCATTAAAAAATGTTCTAGTTACCGGAGAATCAACAGTGAGTAAGGGTGACATTACACATGTAAAGTGCCTGGCAGATAGTAGGAACTTAAATGTAAGCTGACTGCATGTTACTAATAATTATAACTGATCAGTTCAATTAAATTGGGCTATAATTATAATTAGGATTAATATTATCTATTCAAAATTATGAGTGCCCCTATTAGTGATATATTTATTTTCTTGTGCACATGTGATTTTATCAGACTGATAGTCTGAATTGCCCATTACAGGTTACAGAGGCCACAAGGACCAAACATTTGAATTTTCAGACATTTGCATGAGTTTTATCTTCCATGGGACCTTGCATTTGACCTCAACTTCGCCTCTCAATTTCTATTTAATAAGAAATTGAGTGGAGAATCAGACCTTCACCCCTGGAAATCCTTTTACTTCCATCTGTGTTTACAAAATTGATGATGCCTTGCAATGAATTTGCTCCTCTCACTGGCTTCTTAAAATGTGTTTGAGGGATCAGCAATGGTAATTTGGTTCTTGGCCCAACTCTCTTGATTTAAATGATCACACCAGCAACTGTGAGTTTTAATTTCCTTCCCAGGTCCATCTGCTTCCTGGTGTATCAGGTCTGTGCAATAGAACTTGAGGAGTACCTCATTAAGATACTGAGGTGATACACTGCTTGGGAAAGAGAGTTCTGTCTCAGTTGCTCATGAATGTCTTAGCTTCTTAGCTGAGTTTTGTAGCCACCCACAGATCTGCTGTTTCCCAGAGTGGAGCTGGTTGGAAAGTCACACGGTATAATCACTGGTTTGAGCTACTTCACATTCAAGGTCAGGAGGGATGGCAGTGAGGAGATAACACTCGTTCAAGGTAAGGAGGGGTGGCGACGCTTTGCTGGAGCAATAGTGAAGAGACACCCAATGTCCAAGGTAAGAGAAACCCAAGTAAGATGGTAGGTGTTGCAAGAGGGCATCAGAAGGCAGACACACTGAAACCATACTCACAGAAAACTAGTCAATCTAATCACCCTAGGACCACAGCCTTGTCTAACTCAGTGAAACTAAGTCATGCCCTGTGGGGCCACCTAAGATGGGCAGGTCATGGTGGAGAGGTTTGACAGAATGTGATCCACTGGAGAAGGGAATGGCAAACCACTTCAGTATTCTTGCCTTGAGAATCCCATGAACAGTAGGAAAAGGCAAAATGATAGGATCCTGAAAAATGAACTTCCCAGTCAGTAGGTACCCAATATTCTACTGGAGATCAGTAGAGAAATAACTCCAGAAAGAATGAAGGGATGGAGCCAAAGCAAAAACAATACCCAGTTGTTGATGTAACTGGTGATAGAAGCGAGCTCTGATGCTGTAAAGAGCAATATTGCATAGGAACTTGGAATGTCAGGTCCATGAATCAAGGCAAATTGGAAGTGGTCAA
>SJYC01095337.1:0-54322 GCA_006408675.1 Madoqua kirkii
AGCAGCTGAGGCGGGCTGCACACAGCCTGGCACTCAGCCTGGGAATGGGATGCTGCTGGAACTGATGCAGGAGGCTGTCACACACCCAGGGGATAAGAGCTGTCTTGGAGGTGAGTGTGTGTGTGTTTGTGTACATGTGTGTGATTTCTCAAGGAGGGCCTGTTACCCTTTATTCCCAGTGCAGCTCCCCCCCCCACCTCCCCCATGTGCACTGCTAATGTGGAAAAGGCCAGAGCAGTCCGGCCTCTACCTACTCAATAAGAACTCTTTAAAAACCGTATTTGCCTTCTTCAGCCAGGAGAATCTGTGACTCATAAGTAAGATGTATGTATTATTGGCTTTGCTTTATGGGTGAGTGAGCCACGGTGGCGCGAGGGCTGGGAGCGCTGTGTCCACACAGCAGAATGTGTCACCTCTGGCGGCTGCACTGTGCTTTGTCTCCTTCCACGTTCCTGGCTCCCAGTTTTCCTGTGAGTGGCCTTCCCTAGACCCTTAGCGGGTAGCTGGTGTTGGGCCCGGCACCTGCCCTGACTCTTCATCCTGGTCTTTGCTGCACTCAAGCCTTGACTTTACCTTCATACAACCATGGACCTTATCCCATTTATCTTATGTGGTGCAGGTCAAATGATACCAGTGGTTATTCACCTGTCTTGAATCATGGATCCCTTTCAGAATCTGAAAGAGGCTCTGGATCCTCTCCATTTAAAAATACACATCATTGGGAACAGGACAAACACGTTTCTTTTTGCCCCTCAACTCATTATATTATAATGATATAATGCAGATAATGCAACACAGTTTACAAAAAAGAATAAAGATTGGGAAGAGCCAAATGTCCCTCTTGACAGATGACAAAATTAACCACATGGATAATACAAGAGAACCCAGAGGCCAACTATTAGAACTAAGGAGAGAGAGAAGTGGGGGCTTGATTGACAAGAGACCCTGACGATGGCCACAGCTGTGAGGACAGTATAAGAGCTGTTAGATACTTAGGAATCAATCCTAGAGAAGTGTCAGACTCCCATGGAGAGGATTATAAAACACTGTAAAAAAAGTGTTGGGAAAAAGAAGGCAGGAATGATAAAGAGAGAGATTACATTCATGATAGGAGTGGTGACTGTCACAGGTCCCCTCAACTATTGTGTAAATTCAGTATAAGCTAGTTTTAGTGCGAGTAGATTTTTATATCAAATATGAAATCACACAAATACCATAGATGACTCCAAGAAGGAAGATGGGGAGGGCAGTGTCTGCCACCATGACTTTTAGTGGTCATGGCAGTTCTGCCATGGCCTGGTGATGGTTATGTCCGTCAGTGACATTGACTCCAGCCCAGGCATATGTGGGAGCTTGTGTGTGAGCCAAAGAAAGAGGTTGTTGTGGATGGGAGGGTGGGCAGTCCAGGACATGGTGCTGATAGAGCCAGGTCTCCACAGGGAAGGGCAGCAGACTCTCAACTCCCACTCTATATGGGAACTCAAGATAGGATGAGAGCCTGAGTGTGTATCCTTGGGGAAGACCTTCATCACATCAGCAAAGGAGAGGATTTCTGTTTATAACTTATTTTACTGAAGTATAGTTGAATTACATATTGTGTCAATTTCAAAGTGATTCGGTTGTACATACATAAATATTGTTTTTTAAATTCTTCATTTGTAGGATACTGAATGTAGTTCCTTGTGCTATACAGTAGGACCTTGTTGTTTATCCATCCTATAGATAATGATTGGCTTCTGCTAACCCCCAACTCCCTGTCCATCCTTCCCCCACCATGCCTCCCCTTGGTAACCCCAAGTCTGTTCTCTGTGTCTTGAGTCTGTTTTTATTTCGTAGATAAGTTGATTTGTGTCATATTTTAGATTGCCACTTCATTCTTTTTTTGTGGCTGAGCAATATTCCATTGTATGCTATTTCATTGCTAAGTCATATCCAACTCTTTGTGACCTTGTGGACAATAGCGTGCCAAGCTCCTTTGTCCATGGGGTTTCTCAGGTAAGAAATTTGGAGTGGGGTGCCATTTCCTTCTCCATCGTATATATGCGCCACGTTTTCTTTATCTGTTCAGTTATCGATGGACATTTAGGTTGCTTCCATGACTTGTGAATAGCGCTGCCATGAACATAGAGCTGCATGTATATTTTTGAAATATAATTTTGTTCAGATATATGCTCAGGAGTGGAATTGCAGGGTCATGGTAGTTCTGTTTTTAGTTTTTGACGACTCTTTATACTTTGCTCCATAGTGGCTACACCTATTTTCATTCTAACCAACAGTATAGGAGAGTTGAGAAAGGGAAGGATTTCTTAAACAAGACACAAAAAGATCAAATAGAGAAGGGAAGAGATTGATCCATTAATAAAGTTGTCATAACATTAAAAAAGCAAATAAGAAGTAGGAAGTATTTATAACATATAACAGTATTTTATAGCATATAACAGATTCATGTGTAGATTATTTAAAAGGCTATAAATGAATAATGGAGAGGGAAATAGCAACCTACTCCAGTATTCTTGCCTGGAGAATCCCATGGACAGCGGAGCCTGGTGGGCTACAGTCCATGGGGTAGCAAAGAGTCGGACACAACTGAGCAACTAACATACGTAAATGAATAAGAAAAAAGATAAGCTCCAGGTAGACAAATGAGGAGGTATATATGAATAGGGAATTGAATGAAAGGGAAACCCAGGTGAGAAAAAGTGCCCAGCCTCCCCAGGAACTGATGGGCCTTAAGGTGGTCATCCCACTTCATGCCTGTGGGGCTGGCAGACCGAGATGGTGTCAGCATCAAGGGCTGCCTGGGCTGCGGCTGCTGCTGCTAAGTTACTTCAGTCGTGTCCAACTCAGTGTGACCCCAGAGACGGCAGCCCACTAGGCTCCCCCATCCCTGGGACTCTCCAGGCAAGAACACTGGAGTGGGTTGCCATTTCCTTCTCCAATGCATGAAAGTGAAAGTGAAGTCGCTCAGTCATGTCCAACTCCTAACCACCCCATGGACTGCAGCCTACCAGGCTCCTCCACCCATGGGATTTGTTAGGCAAGAGTACTGGAGTGGGGTGAGGAGCCAGGAATTGGCAGTGGGTCCAGCTGCTTGGAGAGCGATAGGAGGTCGGTTGTGTCAGCCTGTCCACATCCTGGCTTCAGACTGGGAGATCCTCACTGCTGCCCTAGAAGACTTGTACAGGAGTGTCCGTGGGGGCATCTCCAGATGAAGGGAGACACCACCTAAATGCCACCAGGAGAAGAATGGAGGAGAAAAGTTGTCACACCACAGGGTACTCAACAGTGCTTAGAAAAGAGGGAGCTAGGTGTGTATCTACATAGATGCATCCCAGAACTAATGTTGAGTGAAAACGGCAGGTTGCATATGCACAATGTAATAGTATTTATGTAAATTTTTAAAAACTAAAGCCATCTTGTAGAACTTATGAACACTTACATAGGTAGTGAAAGTATAGAAGCTTGGGCTGGAAGGATCCACATCAAATTCTAGTTAGTAGAATTTCAAACTTAATCTGCAATGTTCTAATTCCTAATCCACTATAGAAGCACATAGGTGTTTGTTGTTGTTTAGTTGCTAAGTCATGTCCGACTCTTGCGACCGCTTGGACTATAGCCCGTCAGGCTCCTCAGTCCATGGGATTCTCCAGGCAAGAATGCTGGATTTGGGTTGCCATTGCCTTCTCCAGGGGATCTTCCTGACCCAGGGATCAGACCTGCCTCTCCTGCAGTGGCAGGCAGATTCTTTACCACTGAGCCACCTGGGAAGGCTGTGCATATATGTATATGTATAATATATGTAAGTTATATACAAAATTATGTTTAGGCATTTTGCACTTTTTTGTGTGTCATAACATATTATATATACCCACTTGCATACAGACATGCATATGTACATGGATATACACATGCACATTTGTATGCATATACATGTATCCACATATACCTACGTTCATGCACACACAGATATACACATGCAGTGTTAAAGGAGGGGGAGAAAATGCACATCATACCCATATATGACTGTTCTTAGGCCACCCTTGGGCCCAGGTGAGAATGCCCTGCCTAAAGTCCCAGGCTGGTCACCCACGGGCTCAGGTGAGAGTGCCCTGCCTAGACTAAAGTCCAGGCTAGGTTGGTCCACTTGTGTAGGAAGTGGTGACCTGGAGAAACAGAAGTCCTGGCAGTCACAGGGTTCTTGGGACGGAGCTGTACCTAGAGCCCATGCACCCCTCTGCCTTCCCTTCTGCCAGTCATCTTTCTCCGTCAGATCAGCTCTCAGCAGAGGTGGCCTCAGCCCAGCCTACATCATCACTTCTGACGTTGCTCACTCAGAGAAAAGACAGGTTGTTCATTCACATGAGAAATATGGCAGCAAGCCGTTGGCCCCCGCTAGATCACAGCAGCACGTCGTCGGCAGCTCTTAGAAGTGATGTTTATCTTAAGGGTGGCACTGAGGCGCCGTGCTTGCCCTTGCATTTCTGCTTTGCCTGGAGTATTGAGCTAATTTGTTGGTTCTGAGTCTGAGCATAAAACAGCAGGCTGGCTGCCAGGGCCCTGAAAGATCTAAGAGCTGTAAATGGTTTTGAACTTTCCTTAAATAGTTTTACTTAAAATAGCTACTGAGCTTAACGTATCTGGCCCAGAATTTCAGGTGGGCCTTTGTCATTCACTTGTCAACAGAAGAAAATTGTCTTGCTGCACACAGCTTGTTCTTACAACCAGGAGCAAGCTGAAGCTTTAGCCAGGTGTTAGAACTGATGGGCCGGAACTTGTTCCAGTGAGTGCTGGGGACTTGGGAGGAACAAGGGGAGCCCAGAATAGCAGTCGCTAGGTACTGGTTTTCGCCTGGAGGCTATCCTGCTTTTATGCTCTCAACTGGGAGCTATACTCCTGGATGGTCTGTGAACAGCAAGGGCAAGTTTCTGGTGTGAGCTGGGATGGGGCAGGGGGAGTGGCGTTTGGGGGGTAGGGATAGACAGAACTGGGACTGTGAAGGTCATACAGTATTACATGTTCCTGCTGCCCTCTTCATGCAGATGGTAATGGATTGAGGTGGACAGGGCTTTATTTGATGGGCAGTATCATGAGTCACTGGGGCTGCAGTGAGGGGAGGTGAGCAAAGCTTGAGTTGTAGTGCATGGCGCTGGAGAGCCCCCAAGGCCAGGGTCTGAGGACTGAGAACCCGGCTAGGGGGCTAGCCAGCTCTATGGCCCATTGGGAAAGTTGTTTTAAACCTTGGCAGAGGCCAAGGGTGTTGGTCCAGGTGGGATGGAAGAGGCTGAGGGCCGTCTAGGCCCCTCCCTGGTCTTGGACTACACAGGACTGTCTACGCTTTGGGGAACACTCCAGGCTCCTCGGGATCTCTAGGCCCCTGCACAGATCTGGCCTCTAGAAAGCAGTTCCTCTGGTCTTTTCTGGCACCTCTGGCACTGGCGCCCCTCTCTCCAGCCAGCACCCTGCCCATGGAGGCCTTCACGATCACAAGTGTCCGTGTCCTTTCTAGCTGGGACTGCAGCGTGGCATTGGCACTGACTAGAGACCCTGGTGTGTTCTTGGGCTTGGCCGGTGGTTCCCTGGACTGCTGTCACCTTGGAGCCTGGTACTGACCTGCAGGTGCCGCTGGGCCTGTTCACTGTGAGGAGACCTCGGTCCAGTTAAGCGTGACTTGCTACACATTACAAACTGGCAGGCCGGGTCCCAAAGCCCTCCCTTCTGACTCACCTGCCGGCTCACCCGCCTGGCGGAGGGCCGTCATCCTGCATCTGAGACTCGGGTAAGCCGCTGGGCGAGGAGCCTTTCAGCTGGGTGCTGCCGCTGACACATGGGCCTGTATGGACCCACCAGCCTCGAGTGTGCATACAGTGCTGGCGCTGGTGTGCTCCATGTTGCGTGGTCTTTGCTGGGTCCTTTTCCTTCACACTGAGGCTTGCTCCTGAGTCTCCACGGTGGAGGGAAAAACCCGTCCCTCCCCAGGGGTTACACACAGTCCCTCACAGTCTGAGGCTCTCCCCTAGATGGGCCCTCCTCCCCCTCCCTGTGGGCCCAGTTCACCCAGAGCTGGGGCCCTGGAGAGTGCCGCCACCTCCGTGCTCCCGTGTCTCCTGTGCTGTCTGGAACCACGCTTCTCTCTTTGGCCTCCTGTTTCCCCACTTCTCCCCGTCCAGGTCGTGTAGACCCTCCTGCCCCTTCCACCGCCTTCTGCTCTGGCCGGACCCCTCACTCTGTGCTTGCTTCCTCCTGGCATCCTTGGTGCTGTTCTGTCATGAGAAAGGCTCTCTTCTTCTATGGCCCTCCTAGTCAGTGCCTTGTCCTTCCTGGCTGGCTGCTGCTCTGCAGCCATGCCGCTGGGCTCCCAGGCCTCCGTCTTGCTGTCTGCCGGCCTGTCTGTGCCTCCACTGGGCTCTGTGCTTCGCGGGCACCTCAGTTGAAACCCATTGTCTGGCTGCTCCTGGAGATGAGGTCTGATGGAGCTGTCTCTCTGGTGCAGAGCCATTGGCCCAGGGCCACCTGTGCCTGGCAGACATGCCCACATTGATTCAGACTGTGTTAAGTGCTCCCCTGGGTGCTGGGCCCTCAGAGTCAAGGGGAAGGCGCCCCTGGGAGAGCCTCTCATGGGGGCCAGGGTGCAGGCATTATGACTGGGCACAGTCAGGCTCCTCTCAGCATCTGGACAGAACCGTCTCCCCTCCACCACTTATCTGGATCCCTGCTTCTGGGAACCTCTCGGCGGGGCCCTCCCAGCTCCATGGCGCGGGGGGAGGAGCTGCCCTGTGATGCTGTAGCTGCCCCGCAGTCTGGTCAGCTACATATCCCGGCCCCATCCCATCCTATAGGGTCCTGTCATCCTGTCTCTGTGAGATCCAATGTCTCTGCTCGTGGAGTGTTGGAGACCTGGCGGCAGGCATGAGGTCCTGTCCAGCACTGCATAGAATGGGATGAACAGCCATCGACTCTCGGGAGGGAGCCTTGTGCTCATGGGATGGGACGGGATCTGCAGCTTGAGTTCCCATGGTAACCGGTCCATCAATGCCCTCAGTGTCAAGACGGTGGCACCGTGGAGAAGAGAAACAGGCTCATTGTCTCTGCCTTGGCCGCTTGGGCCCAAACCAGCCACACTCTGCAGGGCTGGATAGTCCTGGCCACTGTGGGGCACAACCTGGCCAGAACGGGGCTGTGGCTTCAGCTTCCTGACCTACCTGGAGCCTTGTGACTTCGTGCCCCTGGTGCCGTCTTCCTTGTTGGTCTGCTCAATGGGAGAAAGGGCTTGTCTGTCACAGGGGTGAATAAACTGTGTCTAGTGTTGTGGTTGGGTGCTTCCTATTTTGTTTGTGCTATGGTTCTCAGAGATGACCTCCTGTGTTCATTCCACCAGAACCATCGTTGCCTGTGAAAGGACCCAGCCCACCCTGTGATCCTTGTCAGATGCCCCAAGGTGGACAGTTGGGGCAGGAGGGAGCAAGGGCAGGGGTCTAGTCAGATAAGGGCCTAAGGTCCCCTGGTCTGGAGAAGAGGCTATTCCTCCACTCACCTGTCATAATCCTCCAAGTCGGAAACCAGGGCATTGCTGGGTTCCCCTGCCTTCCTCCCTGGTGCCTGTCTGTGACTCCTTCTCTCTGCCTCCTGGTTGTGCCTGCAGCCTCCTCTCTGCGATTGGGTTTTTGCCTCCCTGGGCCATTCCCCACCCCAGGCTGTTCATTCCCTGCCTTGAAATCACAGAGGCTCTTCTATAGCAGAGCCTAACTGTGTGGCCCTTGGGAGTGAGCTGTTCCCCCCCTGCCCCCTGCCTCTCCATCCCCACCTGGAGCCCTCACAGTTAGAGGCCTTCTATAGCAGAGCCTAACTGTGTGGCCCTTGGGAGTGAGCTGTTCCCCCCCTGCCCCCTGCCTCTCCATCCCCACCTGGAGCCCTCACAGTTGGCAGACATCCCAGCTGGTGCAGACCTTTGCTGAGCTGGAAATGTGCTGCATGCCTTTTCTTTCTCTGCATCTGCCGTTTTGGGGCTGCTGCTTAAACCTGGGCGCCCGTTCCCATGGAGCCCACCTGGAGAGCCTGCCCCTCTTCAGGACTAACTGAAGTACTGTTTCCTGCCCTGTCTGCTGCCTGGTGGGGCAGAACTCTGGTCTTCAAGCTCCAGGGCCCTGGCCTGATAGGGAGCCTGTCTCCCCGCCACCCCGCAGCCTCTTGTGGTCTGGCCCCAGGCCTGCTGTCCACTCCCACATCACCTCTAGAAGCACCGGGGGACTGGGTCACTTGGCCACTGGGTTCAAGGACCTCTGTCACAACTGCCGCCAGTTGGCTTTGAGCTGCCCTTCTTGTTCACCAGGCACCTCTCTGATCATCACCCCTGAGCCCTATTAACCCTGTTACACAGATGAGCAAACTGAGGCACGGAGCAGCTGAGTAACTCATTGAGGCTCAGGCCCATCAGAGCAAGGCTTTCCATGGAGGCAGCTTTCATTCCAGCATCCACTTTGGGAAAGGCTGTGGAGACAAGGTGGCCATGTGGCTGCAGCTGGGGTTTCCTAACTGGTGAGGCAGAGAGTACAGTCCAGGCAAAGGAAAGATTGAGATATAGCAGTGCCCCATGTCCAGAAGATGCTGGCACCCTCCCAGTGAGGGGCAGGGCTGAGCTGCACGTTCAGACTCTTTCTTCTTACCAGGTCCCTGGGCTAGGGCTTTCCTTCAAAGGCTTAGGGGCACTAGCGATAAAGAATCTGCCAGTGCAGGTTAGACCAAGAGACGTGGGCTCAATCCCTGGGTCAGGAAGATCCTCAGGAGGAGGACATGGCAACCCACTCCAGGATTCTTGCCTGGAGAATCCCATGGACAGAGCAGCCTGGTGGGCGACAGTCCATGTGGTCACAGAGAGTCGGACATGACTGAAGTGACCAGGCATACATACGTGTGCAAGAATGAAGGTGGCCCATAGCATTCCTGACCTCTAGGAGTCAGAGTCTCAGGGCAAGGAGCTTCCCTTGGACGCCTCCCATGGCCCATTGAAGGCCCCGTGTTTTCCACCTTGGATGAGAGTAGAGAACTGTCCATTAGACACCCAGCCAGAAACCAGAACCGCAGAGAAGGGCCTTCATGACCAAGGGTGGCACCCAGGGTGGCCTGGCCTGGACATGAAACTGTGTGGTTACTTAATTTTCTTTGTGTAATACTAAAGAATATGGTATGTAGAAAAGTTGGAAAATATGGAAAAAAGCAAAAAACACTGAGAAAAGATCATTTATAATTTTGCCCCTGCCCCAAATCACTGCAGATTGTGACTGCAGCCATGAAATTAAAAGACACTTACTCCTTGGAAGGAAAGTTATGACCAACCTAGACAGCATATTAAAAAGCAGAGACATTACTTGCCGACTAAGGTCCATCTGGTCAAGGCTATGGTTTTTCCAGTGCTCATGTATGGATGTGAAAGTTGGACTGTGAAGAAAGCTGAGCACCGAAGAATTGATGCTTTTGAACTATGGTGTTGGAGAAGACTCTTGAGAGTCCCTTGGACTGCAAGGAGATCCAACCAGTCCATTCTAAGGGAGATCAGCCCTGGATGTTCTTTGGAAGGAATGATGCTAAAGCTGAAACTCCAGTACTTTGGCCACCTCATGCGAAGAGTTGACTCATTGGAAAAGTCTCTGATGCTGGGAGGGATTGGAGGCAGAAGGAAAGGAGACGACCGAGGATGAGATGGCTGGATGGCATTACGGACTTGATGGACATGAATCTGAGTAAACTCTGGGAGTTGATGATGGACAGGGAGGCCTGGCGTGCTGTGATTCATGATGGTCGCAAAAGGTCCGACCTGACTGAGCGACTGAACTGAACTGAACTGAACCCTTGCCCCAGATAAACACTGTTAACGTTTGGGGCTGTGCCCTCTTATCATTTAGTTTTTTAGACTGTGGGTGTGTGCGTGTGTGCATGCATGCATGTCTGTATATCTGGGTATATGGGTGCACACACACGTGTACAGACAGTTTTAGGCCGATGGTGTTGCACAGTTGTTGCAGCTGTACGTCTCGGGTCTGTAACTGTTTTATGGTGAGATTTTTAATGATGCTCAGTGCCCTGGTGGTACCTTACCTAATCTTCCCTGACATTTAGGTCAGTGGACTCTTGTGAGGTCATATTGCTGCTGATGGAGAATGCCAGCACTGGGTGGGGTGGTGCACATTTTCCCTCCCCTCCCCTCCCCTCCACCTGCTGCCAAGCCTCGCCCCCTGGTTCCCATGCTGCTTACACCCCAGCCCCCGTCTTGCCTTACCTGCCTTGCACAGGGTCCCATACTTGATGACATGTGTCAGTCCAGCTCACGAGGATTCTATGAAGCACTTTTTCCTTATTTGATAAAGCTACTGGTATGCTGTGTAAATATCCTCCCTTCACAGAGAATGCAAACAGTGAAAGACACGTGAAGAGAAGGACTCCAGATTCCCTGCCTCTCCTCATCCCATTCTCAACTGACCCCTCCCACAGCACCACTCCGTCCACACGTTTGTGTCCATGTGTCCTGTTTTCGCAGAGTGTGAATGGGCCAAGCCAGATGTACCCAACAGTACATCTTGGGAAGCTCTCTACTGAAGTACGTAGAGATCTACCTCACTCTTTTGAAGTAGTTTTAAGCTGTTGTATTGAAGCCACATATTTGGTTACAGCATTGCCTTATTAATTCATGTTATTTGATTTTTCTCCAGTTTTTTTTTTCTGTATCATAAACAACATTGCAGTGATCATTCTTGTTCCTCTTCTCTGGATGAGAATTTCTGTAGGCTACATAATAGCAAAAACAAATAGGAGTAGTGAATATGTAAGTCCCCTACATACAAACCTTCAAGTTGTGAACGTTCGAAGATGTGAACGTGCGTTCGTATGTCCACTTATGTGACTTAGTTCATCTGTCTGGTGTATGCTGTCACGTGCACGCATTCTCTACACGTGCTTGTGCTCTTGTGTGCTTTGGTGTGCAGCCCTGTACAGAGGACAGCAGTGCAGCGTCTTTATTTCAAGCCCAGGATGTCCAGAAGCAAGAGTTAAAGCAGTGGTGATACTGTTGGTACTACTGGACTTTTCAAGGTACTATAAGATTAAAATTGTTTTCTCTATTTTTTGTTTGTTTTTTATCTGATATTTGTATGAAAAGTGTTATAAACCTATTAAAGTGCAGTACTATATAGCCAAGTGTGTTAGTTGGGCACCTGGGCTTACTTTGTTGGACTTAGGAACAAATTGGACTTAACGATGGTCCTCTTGGAATGGAACTCGTCTATATGTTGGGGACCACAGATACTGCTTGACCCTTATTATATGCCTTCCCTGAACTGACTTATTTAATTTTCTTAAGAATCCTGCAAGTAGGTACTGGAAGCTGAGGCACAGGAAGGTTAAGTAACTTGTCTGTGATTGCAGCGCTTGCCCACGCCAGAGCCAAAATCTGAGCTGAGGTGGTCTGGTTCCAGAGGCTGGGGAGCTGCTGAGGCAAAGCTGAGTCCATGGGGTGGGGGTGAGGGGTGCCAGGGCTGGGAGGAGGGAGTAAGGGGTGGTCCAAGCAGGTGGGGTCGGGTGACACTGCTCGCTCCCAGAAAGTAGGTGGGAGGCCAGGCCCTCAGTGGTCCTCTGGGAGAGATTGTCAGTACTATTACTACAGGTAAAAATCAGCTCTCATGGTTGTTTTAATATGCTTTTTTTCCCCCTGATTACTGTTAAAATTAAATGCTTCTTCATAAACTTATGAATCATTTTAATTCCTCTCTGAAGGATTTGTTTATATTCTTTGCCCATTTTCCCAGTGGTTTATTTTTCTTTTCTCCTGATGATCTGTAGGTGCCGTCCCTCTCTTGTGGTTATGAATCTTTTGTCTGGAAGTAGATTCTCCTGTCTGTTACTTTTCTCTGAATGTTGTTCAGAGGGTGTGTTGCCCACTTGTTTTTGGAGGTAAAATGCGCAGTTGCCGCTGTTTGCAGGGCTTTGGGCTTGTCGCACATGTGACTGAGTGAACAAGGCAGGATCCCTGTTGACAACAGAAGAGAACTAAGTCACCATTGCCAGAGGACTAGTACGAGGAGCACACAGGTGGGGCCCGCCTGCTTTAGGATGACAGGAGAGTGGGGCTGACTTCCCCTGGGAGGATCAGGGGCAGCTTTGTGACTAGTGCTTTGGAGCCAGACCTTGAAGGTCCATGGTTGTCAAAAGCAAAGCGGGGAGAAGCAGGGAGCAGGCTGGCCTGAGGGGGAGTGTCATCCTGCATCCCATCGGGGAGAATCCAGCTGGCTCAGACAGAGGCATGGTCACGGCGGGGCTGCTTCCAGGCATGTGTGCAGGGTAAGGAGAACCACTAGGGCTGTGGGCCAGTAGCATGGGAGCCGCTGCCCGCGCTGAGATGAGGGGATGGAGGGAGGGGGAGCAGGGTCAACAGAGCCTTGTGGGCGCCAAGGCAGTGAGGACGCGGCACCTTCCTGGCGCCTCCCACTGGCTCAGCCCTGAGAGATGTGTTGTCCGGAGGGGTGCATGGCTGGGTGAGGAGAAGGGGATAACCAGGGAAGCCGGGCGGGAAGGGGAGCATAATGTGAGTAGCGAGGGATGTCCTGGTTGTGGTCACCAGAGGCACAGCAGGCATTTATGGGTTGCTAATGTGAAGCCTGACACTGCAGGGGACTGGGTGGGAAGGTGTGGTGGGCTGGCATCGCCCCGGGACACTGCCTCGGCACCACGAACAACTGTCCATGCATCCTCTCGCATGCCTGCAGCCCTGTCAGACCCTGTGTACCTGGATCTGTGTCTCCTTGCCCCAGTCAGAGTTTCTTTAGTTGTGTTCAACTGAGGACAGAATTCAAAACGGGAAATTAAGTCCATTTCTGGCCACTTGGCACTTGGTCTAATACACAGCTTGATCTTTGGTTGTTTTCTTAAACATAAGCAAGTTTATATAAGAATCCCTCCTTGGGTTCTTCTTGCTGCTGCTGCTAAGTCGCTTCAGTTGTGTCTGACTTTGTGCAACCCCATAGATGGCAGCCTACCAGGCTCCCCCGTCCCTGGGATTCTCCAGGCAAGAACACTGGAGTGGGTTGCCATTGCCTTCTCCAATGCATGAAAGTGAAGAGTGAAAGGGAAGTCGCTCAGTCGTGTCTGACCCAGGTTCTTCTTGGTTAAGCCTAATTTCTATAAAAAGGAAAGAAACCTTACTTCTGTCCTGCCCTCTAAGGTAGCCACTCATGCCTGAGTTTGTTCACAGTCTCATGTACATCTCATAGTTTCTCTTTTGCAGGAATGTGATGCTGTCAGCCACAGGCCAGCAGCAGGACTTGTTTCCATGGCTTAAACAAGTTTCTGTGCCACGACTTTCCCATCCCAGAGCCTCACACCCTGCATTTAAACACAAAAGGCAGAAGCCCATTTATGGGAATGAACGCTGTCTGTTCCTGGAGTTTGATGTCCTCACACAACATGACCTCTCTGCTGCTTTCTAGGTTTTTTTGTTTGTTTGTTTTGTTTTTAGTTTACTTTTTCAAGGAATGTGGTATTCTACCTTCCTCTGATACATGGACACAACAGGAAGATCAGAAAAACCAAATTGTTCCTTTTCACACCAAATAGACCTGAAATCCAAAGGAAATACCAGAGGTAGAATGGGTCCCCCCCACCCCCTCTGCCCCGGAAGTTCATCTCTGAGGCTCATTTCCAGGCCCAGGACTAACCACCCTGCATGACAAGCTGTGTCACTCTTCAGCCAAGGAAGTGCATTTCCAAAACCTAACCAGGAGCATCTTTCCACTTCCCACCTTTACTTTTACTCTCAAAGGGCCTTGCATGTGTTGGTGTTTTCTTCTCATGTCAGAATTTCAATTACTCCATAGAGACGCCTCTCTTCAAGCCAACTGATTTTAAAACCAGCTGTCACTTCAGTCGTGTCCGACTCTTTGTGACTCCATGGCCTGCAGCGCACCAGACTCCTCTGTCCATGGGATTCTCCAGTCAGGAATACTGGACTGGATTGCTGTTTCCTTCTCCAGGGGATCTTCCTGATGCAGGGATTGAACCCGTGTCATTTCCATCTCATGCTTTGGCAGGTGGATTCTTACTGCTGACACTACTGAGAAGCCTGAAAGTTGGTTTTACTTTCCAGCAATTGGTTCCTTTCCTGCAGTTCATCACTATCAGTCTTTGAGCATGGTGTGAGCTGACGGCTGTGCCAGCCTGGGCTTGTCCTGGGGCCAGGCAGCCGCTCAGCCTCCTCCTGGGGTTGCCCCTGCACATTGAAAGTTCTTTTCACCTGGCAAAGCCGAGGAAATTGTTTGCATGCTTGCCACTGCTTTCCCCTCCTGTCCGTGTCTGTGTTTCACTTGAACCATGTGGTTGGGATGTGTGAGTTATGCTGCATTCCTGCATGCACCCTGGGCTCAAAGATTGTTACAGACAGCACATGCAGGTCCCAGGGAATAGCCATCTCACCAGAACTGCCCAGACCCTTCTAAATGATGTACCTTCCTTCCCAGGTCTTTTAGGGGAGGTTTGTGAACACTGAGCTCAGTTTGATTTCTGTATTGTAACAGAAATCTTCATAACAGAAGATGACATATTGGCTGCTGTGACCAGCCTTCCTGTGGCCAGCAGGAACTGGTGCCGTGGTTTCCTTGGCAGGTCATGGAGCTTTGCTGAGGGAACCAGACTAGTATGTGTGGCTGTCCGTCAGAGCAAGCCACCAGCTGCCTGACCCCTCACTGGTTTCTCAGAAATCAGGAGTAGGGGAGCACTTCTGTTTTCTCCCCAAGAGGATTATGGAGTTCCGTGGGTTGTTCAGCTTGTTTATTCCAATTCTTTGAGTGTCAAGGTCCACCAGTAGAATGAATGAACAATGTGTCATGTTCCTATAGTGGGCATCTGTCCTTAGCAATAAAGAGAAGACGGTTGGTATGTAACAGCAGGGTGAGCCTCACAGACTCTCAGAATGTAAAAGAAGGCTTACACCAAAGAGTCATCTGATTTCATTTCTTGTTGTTGTTCAGCCACTCAGTTGTGTCCAACTGTTTGTGAGCCCGTGGACTGCAGCACACCAGGCTTTCCTGTCCTTCACCATCTCCTGGAATTTGCTCAAACTTATGTCCATTGAGACAGGATGCCATCCAAACATCTCATCCTCTGTCATCCTGCTCACCTCCTACCCTCAATCTTTCCCAGCATCAGGATCTTTTCCACTGAGTTGGCTCTGCATCAGATGGCCAAAGTATTGGAGCTTCAGCTTCAATATCAGTCCTCCCAGTGAATATTCAGGGATGATTTCCTTTAGGTTTGACTGGTTTGATCTCTTTACTGTCCAAGGGGCTCTCAAGAGTCTTCTTCAGCATTACAGTTCAAAAGCATCAATTTTTTAGCTCTCGGCCTTCTTTGTAGTCCAGCTCACATCCATACATGACTACTGGAAAAAACATAGCTTTGACCATACGGACCTTTCTTGGCAAGTGATGCCTCTGCTTTGTAATACACTGTCTAGGTTTGTCATAGTTTTTCTTCTAAAGAGCAATTGCCTTTTCATTTCATGGCTGCAGTCACTGTAGTGATTTGAAAATCAAGTCTGTCACTGTTTCCATTGTTTTTCCATCTATTTGCCATGAAGTGATGGGAATGGATGCTATGATCGTAGTTCTTTGTTTATTTTTAAGCCAGCTTTTTCACTCTCTTCTTTCACTTTCATCAAGAGGCGTTTGAGTTCCTCTTCACTTTCTGCCATAAGCATGGTGTCATCTATATATCTGAGGTTGTTGATATTTTTCCTGGCAATCTTGATTCTAGCTTGGGCTTCATCTAGCCCAACGTTTCACATGATGTACTGTGCAGAGTTCATTTCTAGAACAGGCAAAACCCACCTGTGGGAGTGGGATAGCAAGTAACATGTGGACTGCCTGGAAAGGGGCGTGGGGAGGCATTCTGCACTGACGGCGATGTTCTCTGTCATGAAGGGGACCTGGGGTCATACAGGTGCAAACATTTATCAAAACTCAACAAATTTATTTATCTCACCGTATGTAAATTTTACTTCCGAGGAGAAAATTCTGTGAGCAAACGCTGACCTCTCCTGATGGTGTAGATGTTGAGATGCTTAGGGGAAGTGTATTCTCACTGTGTTTTACTTTGGATGCACCAGAAGTAAGAGGGATTGACAGATAGACAGAGGCCTGGATACACAGACACCTGAGTCACTGCAGTGATCATGTCAGTGGGTCAATCAGGATGGTGGGTGTGCAGGTGTTTGTAGTTCTTTCAGCTCTCTGTATGTTTGTAAATTTCCACAGTAAATGCTGGGGAGGAAAAGACTCGTAGAGGTGTGGTGGGCATAGGGCAGATTCAGGAGAAATCCCCTACTGTCCTGATAGGCTCGTCAGTTTGTGTTCAGAGATAAGGAGGAGAAGCCTAGTGGTTTAGTGGGGCAAAGAGGTCATCAGAGAAATCCCAAGGAATCTGTGCTTGAGGGACGGACGCTTTGGTAAGGTGAGCTCTAGGGTCATGCTCACATCTGGCAGGATTACTGTGGCTCTCTGAGCCCAGGGGCAGAGAGATTCAGCCAGGGGAGAAGCACCCAGGGCACAGTGCTGAGCAGAGGCCTGCCGTGTGAGGGCCTTCCTGCAGAGGGGAGATAAGCCTTCCACAGACAGCCTGGCACCGTGGTGTGGGTCTGGGTTGCTGGCCTGCTGCTTATCTTCTCAGGCCTGTTGTGCGGTGCTTCTATAGTTACAGGATTTGAATCATTGTACAGACTTTTCAGCCCCCTTTTTTTAAATCATAGAAGTTATTATTTTTTAAATCACCTGCAATTTGAAAACAATCAGCAATTGCTAAAGAGTTTTCTGGAAAAGAAGACAAAATGATACTTTGATCTCAAAGACGTAGTGTGACCTGCAGGTAACAATGAACATTGATGTTAATACGAACAGCCATTGAAATCGTTCTGAATGGGGAAGGTTGTTGTCATCAGCCGTAGTAGCTGCTAGAAGGGAGTAACCATTGGTGCCATTGGTTGAAGCTCTTGCGGACCCAGGCAGTGTTGGATTGAACGGGACTAGCGGTGTTCTGGTGCCCTGCCCTTACTGAGGGGCTGCCCAGACCAGATCCGCTGGAGACCACCGACGTCAGGCTTCTCTCAGAGCCTCTGCCTAGGAAGGAAGCTCCCAGTCTGCTGGTAAGTAATTTAGGGCATGTGTGAGAAGGGGGGTAGGGAGAGCAGAGAAGAATGAAAGCATTATTCTAAGAAGCTGATCTTATTTATAGATTCTCCTAATTCTATTAAAATGAAGGCCGGAGGGTTATAAAACTTGGAACACACAACACGGAATAGCCATGAAAGGACGTTGAGCGAAAATAGGGAACAATAGTAAAATGAGAAGACAGTGTCGACAGGAAGAGGTGACGGTTTTCTGAAATAAAATCGTCCTAGGGCACACTGTATGGGGAGGGTGAATTAAAGTGAGGAGAGAACTTGGAAGGAAACAGAAAACATTTCATAATGAAAAGGGGAAAGTGTTAGCCGACTCAAGGGGAAAACAAAGATTATACTAATTACATTAAGCGACAAATAAATAAAATGCCATTGTTGTAAACAGAAATAAAACTAATTAAATACTTAATGTGCTTTAAGAGGGCTTAGGAAAATAAAATGTATTAACTGTGATAAAATATGTAGGCAGCCATAATTTTCCTGCTTTGTCCCGGAAGCTAGGATAGTGCTTGACCTCCTGCATGTAAAACAAGGGATTTTTTATTCCTGACATAGCACATTAATGTTTGTGTGTTATAAAACAAAATAATGAGCCCCTCATATTATTAATAGAAAATCTGGAATCAAACAAATGCTTTTAAATGAATGAATTCATGAATGAATAAGGAGTTAAAAAATACACGCTCAAAATGGAAAGCAACAGAACCACCTTCTAAGATAAAAACTGACAAATGAAGATGTGAAGGAGGTGTTTCTCTTTAGTGCCAGTAACTTAAGCTGTCTCTGTATTTTCTGCTGGAAAGCAGAGTTACTGGTACCCCCAACAATCAGATGCTTAGAAAATGTCAGGCCTGAAGTGAACATGGATGCGTATTAATGCTGATAATCTTATTGTCACCACTGTGATGTCTGTAAATACCAGAAGAGAGGGAAGTGGCATGTCCTTTCAGTGTCAGGCCCTGGAGTCAGACTAGAACACCGTCTGTTTTTAAAGTAGGGCTTCAAAGCTAGCCAGAGGTGTCATGGAGAAGATTTCAGACATACTTCTTTTACCTTTTGTCTTTTTTGAGGGGAAAAGATAAGCTAATGTGAAAAGTTTAGGATGAGAAAAGTAGAAAAAAACCAGACCAAACCAAACCAGCCGATGAGCCATTGGGTAGCCCGGATATTCGGGCCACAGAGGCTGCCCACCAGTTCCCAGGGAGACACCTGGTCAGTGGCCACTCCAGCCAGCCCATGTGAGACTTGCCCTCCTCAGCCATCCCCTTGCCAGACTCTTGTCCACCATTATACTTCTTTTACTTTTGTCTTTTTTGAGGGGAAAAGATAAGCTAATGTGAAAAGTTTAGGATGAGAAAAGTAGAAAAAAACCAGACCAAACCAAACCAGCCGATGAGCCATTGGGTAGCCCGGATATTCGGGCCACAGAGGCTGCCCACCAGTTCCCAGGGAGACACCTGGTCAGTGGCCACTCCAGCCAGCCCATGTGAGACTTGCCCTCCTCAGCCATCCCCTTGCCAGACTCTTGTCCACCATCACGATGCTAAAGAGGACACTCCTGCTGGGAACTAATTGGTTAATGATCCTTTTTGGAGGATGAAAGAAGAGTTTAGATTCAGTAAAACTTATTGTCAGTTAGCCAGTATGGGCACCTGGGAGCCAGTGAACAAGCTCATGAAGGAATAGTTTGTTGCCTGGGCACAGCAGGTGGGGCGTGGAGTGGCTCTATGACTCGGCATGGCTCTGTGATGCCCATTTGCCTGTTGACTATAACCAACAGGTCCACTTTCACCCCCATGGAGAATGGTGTGCCTGGAAGTGCTGGATTTTATCCTTTTCTCAAGCCTTTCTCAGTCCGGGCATCACTCAGCAGGGCCTGCACAGAATCCAGACTCTCCTGACTCAGAGAGCAAGAGTCAGACTGGGGCTCTGGGACAGGAGACACGAGGTGGGTGGTTTTCTCTTCTGCTGCTCCTCCCACAAGAGCCAGATTTCCCCACTACACCCGTTTCCCACTTCAGTGAGCTATTTTGATCTGGTAGCTCTTGCCATCGGAGCCAGGGGCCAAAACAAACTGCAGGAGTGGAAGAGCAGGGTTCTAATCCCAACACTGTGTCTGCAGTTGGTCAGCGGTTGATATCTCTGGGTGTCAGGTCACCGATCTGTAAAGTGTGGGTGTAATCATCACTTTCCAAACAGCATTCTCATCTGGCTGTTGCGCACATCACAGCATGGACTTCTTCCTGTGTGACTGAGAGGGCAGACATTATCAGTGCGGCTGTTCGTGAGCTCGCTGGACCGACAGATGCTTTGCACAGGCCTCGGCCTCTCCTGTGGACACTGTGACCCCCCAGTCCAGGGCCCACCCCCATTTACCAGTACCTGCCGTGGCCCCTCACATACATCCTGCCTGGGTGGGTTCCACAGTGATTCTGGAGGAACCATGGAACACTAGGTGTTTGCGGCATCCTGGGATCACCGGTCCACCTTGGGCTGTGAGGGCTGAGCTACCAAAGGACCAGATTGTTATGGTTTAAGCAGTGATCTGAGAGCTCCCCTGCTGATACTGGAGGGTTTTCATTCTGCCAGGGAATGGGACAGTGTGCCAGCAGTTTCAGAGCATCACAGAACAGTAGCTGGGGATCATTGAGATGCTAAACCAGAGGATGGTGCCTGAAACAAAGGGGGCTCTGACCTCCCTGCTGTGGGAACTCAGAGGGGACCACGGAAGCAAGCTGGTCTTAGGACTTGGTCTCCAGCCAGCGAGACACCTGCCCCAATAACCAACTAGTGGAATGTGCGAGGCTGTCTGAGAGGTGTGGAAGTGATGGACTGGGCACTGGGGATCACTTCTACCTTATGGAGGAAAATAGTGAGGAGGATGAAGATAGGATGGGGAGAAGGATGAGGATGATGGTTAGGTTGATGTTGATGGAGAGGAGGAGGAGAAGCATGTGGAGGGTGATGGGGAGGATAATGATAGGATGAGGATGTTGATGATAAGAATGATGAGAATGGTGATGGGGAGGATGGAGAGAATGATAGTGACAGTGTAATGAGAGGAAGAGGAGGATTATGAGGAAGAGGAGGATGATGGTGATTATAAGGATGATGGTGACAATTACAAGAATGGTTAACTCTTACCGGGCCAGAAACTGCTCTAAGTGCTTTACCTCCATGACTCCTTACAGCCGCCTGCTCACAGCGGATGCTTCTCCTGCTCCCATGTGACAGATGAGGTCACAGTACAGAGAGGTTCAGGGACGCATACAGATCAGATGCGGCAGAACCAGAGCTGACCGCACACTCACTTCTCCTTTGTTACCTTTGAAACATGTTATTCAATGCATATGAAATATTTCCCACAACATATATGTTCATTATTAAAAAGCATAAAAATAGAACTATTGACACCACCACCCAGCCCAGAAAGTAGACGATTATCAACATTACTTACGTACTCCTTTTTCATCTTACCACTGTTAAAAGGTAATCCAAGACATATTAAAATTTTTAAGAATTTATTTGAGCAAAAATAGATTTGAATAAGGCAGCACCAAAGGGGAAGTGGATATTAGTGCCCCGTGAACACAGGAACGAGACTTTTTTAAAGGAGAGGCAGAAACAAAGTGAGGAAGTGATCTGATTGGCTGTTGCTTCAGCGGCTGCCTTATTTGGGAAAGCTTAGTTAGCTGATCCTGATTGGCTGCCCTTAGGTTTTGATTTCTTAACCTGGAGGCATTTATAGGCTTCGGTTTGGTTTGCTTAAGTGGGCAGCTAAGGCAGTAGAGCCACCTCAGCCTAATGGCCCCCTTGTTTAATTGCTTTAACCCCACCCTGCCCACACCTCTCCAGCCCCACAGCGTAACCTCTGTCCAAGCAGCACACGTGTCACAGGTGTAGGTATGCTTAGGCTGTACCTTGCTTAGCTTGGCTTTTGAGCTCTGTAAAAGTGAAGTTCTGTAAAAGCTGGAGCTCCAGTACTTAGGGCCACCTGATGCAAAGAGCTGACTCGTTGGAAAAGATGCTGATGCTGGGAAAGATTGGAGGCAGGAGAAAGGGGAGACAAAGGATAGATGGTTGGATGGCATCAGCAACACAATGGCCATGAATTTGAGTAAACTCTGTGAGATGGTGAAGGACAGGAAAGCCAGGCGTGCTGCAGTCTGTGGGTTCACAGGACACTACCGAGTGACTAAACAATAACAGCAAGAAAAAATGATACACTGTGTGTGTGTGTGGTGTTCTGGGACTTTCTTTTTTATTTTTATTTTTTTCACTTAACATCAAGTTTCTAAGGCTCAGCTACATTGTAGCCATAGCCCCAGCATAGCTGTGGTTCATTTCACTTCTCTACAATATTCTTCAGCCAGCAAATCATCATGCAAGTGTCCTTCTCCCAGCAATAAATGAATGTGATTTCTACTAAGCACATGGTTGCTAGAACAGCCCTGTGCATGCCCTCTGGTTTGCGTATGTCAGAGTTTCTCTGGAGCACGTGACTAGAATTGGGATGACTGGATTTGTGTATACTGCATACCAATGCTTTGCCAGTTACCAGTGTAGGAAATGGCATTTCCAAGTTTGTGAATTTTTAAAAAAATCTTGTGTAGGTGTCTTCTGATTAAATAGGAAAATTAACTGTTACATAATTGTATGCATCAGTCTTTTCTCTTTTTTATAGCAGTTTTATGAAGATATAACTCATGAGCCATATGACTTACCTGTTTAAAACGTACAGTTCATTTTGTTTTTGTTAGTGTATTCATATATTAGAGAGGGCTTACCTGGTGGCTCAGAGGTTAAAGCGTCTGCCTGCAATGCAGGAGACCCGGGTTTGATCCCTGGGTCGGGAAGATCCCCTGGAGTGGCAACCCACTCCAGTATTCTTGCCTGGAGAATCCCATGGAGGGAGGAGCCTGGTAGGCTACAGGCCACAGGGTTGCAAAGAGTCGGACACGCCTGAACTACTTCACTTCACCTCATAGAGTTGTGCTGCTATCACTACAATCAGGTCTAGAGCATTTCATCACCCCAGAAAGAAACCCCACACCCACTGGCTGCCACGCCCCATCATTCCCTGGCTGCCCCAGCCCTAAGCATCAGCTAATCTACTTTCTGTCTCTACAGAGTTGCTTACTCTGGACATTTCACATGATGGAATGATAGAGTGTGTGGTCTTTTTTGTGACTGACTTCTTTCCCTTAACACAATGGTCCCCAACCTTTTTGACAGCAGGGACAGATTTCATGGAAGAGGAGGGGAGGGTGGTTTGGGGATGATTCCAGCACATCACATTTATTGTGTACTTTGTTCTATTATTACTGCATTATGATGTATAGTGAAATGACTGTACCACTCGCCATAGAGCAGAATCAGTGGGAGCCCTGAGCTTTTCTGCTGCACCTGGATGGTCCCATCTGGGAGTGACAGGAAACAGTGACACCCCAAGTGTGTTGCCTTTTATCTTCTCTGGAATCTCGTGTAAGTTGCTGCCACTGCAGAAAACCCGGATTCACAAAGATGGGATACTGGAAATGGAAGCAGGCTTTTCAATGCTTTTGTGCAATCTCAGGATATTCCACCTTGACTTTAATCCAGAATGTATGGAGATTTGAAGTTGTCTCAAACATACTCTTTAGGCCACCGTCATTTGTGATTTCAAGCAATTGATCTAGCACAGATAAAAGTCAGTTCATCGGGTTTATTCACAGGTGGGTGGCAGATCCATGCATACTGAGTCTGGGGGTCTTTCATGGTTGGAAAATACGGCTCAAACTCTTAGTCTCTTTAAAAATCTCTGCTACTGTTTGAAACATTAAAAGTCCCAGTGTTCACTCATCACCCCCATAATTCCAGTTTGTCTTTGAAAGCAGTCACTTCATCTGCCGGCTTAAGTACAGTTGTCATTCTTCCCTGAAGTGATAGATTGAGTTAGTTGAGCAGGTTGAATATGTCACAATGTTCCTGATATGTGACCCTTTAGAGGCTTAAATAGTTCTGCAGCCACAGTGTTAATTGGCACCAAGAGTGCACATAACACAGTCTCCTGCACATCCTCCTGAAAGCATCTCCCACAGAAACAGGCACTAGCCTTGCTGCCTCAGCTCCATCTCAGATCATCAGGTGTTAAGATTCTCATGAGAAGCAAGCAACCAAGATGCTTCACATGTGCAGTTCATAGCAGGCTTCATACTCCTGTAAGAATCTACTGCCACCACTGATCTGACAGGAGGCGGAGCTCAGGTGGTCATGCACGTGATGGGGAGTGGCTGTAAATACAGATGAGGCTTCATTTGCTTGCTCGCTGCTCACCTCCTCCTGTGCAGCCTGCTCCTAACAGGCCACAGACAGGTACTAGCCCATGCCCTGGGAGTTGGAGACCCCTGCCGTAGCATGCTTTTTAGATTCATTCATTCAGTATGTTCCAGTACTTTATTCTTTTTATTTCCAAGTAATATTCCAAATATTCCTCTGTTTGGATATACCAGTATCTGGGTATTTTATTTGTCTGTCAGTTGATGGACACTGAGGTTCTTTTTGCTCTGCTCTTTTGGTTCTTGCGAGTGACGCTGCTGTGGACATTTGTAAGTTTTGTGTGGAGCTATGCTTTTACTCCTTTAGGGTTATACGGAGGAGTGGAATTGCTGAGTCATGTGATAGCTCTCTTTGACCTATTGAGAAGCCACTGGATTGCTTTCTAAAATAGCTCCATCACTTTACAATCTCTCCAGCAGTGTATGAGTTTTCCAGTTTCTCCACATTCTCATCAACAACACTTGCTATCATCCATCTTCTGTATTGTACCCATTCTAGTGCTGTCGTGGTTGTAGTTTGCATTTTCCTGATGGCCAGTACTGTTGATCATCTTTCTGTGGGCTTTTGGCCTCTTGCATGTCTGCTTCAGAGAAATATCTGTTGAGATCCTTTGTCTATTTATAATTGTTTTGTCTTTTATTATTGCACATTTTAGACATAAGTTCCTTACCAGGTATGTTATTTGCAAATACCTCCTCCCATTCTGTGGATTGTCTTTACATTTTCTTGGTGGTGCCCTTTCTAGTACAAAGATTTTTTTTTTCATCCATTCTTTCATTCTCTGTCTTTTGATTGGTATATTTAGGCCATTCACATTTAAAATCATTGCTGATATCATTGGCTTAATATCATTTGTTCTTCTTCCTGCTTTTTATACCTCCTCTAATTATAATGGAGCGTCTTAATAATTCTGTTTTATTTCCTCACATAACACATCAATTATACTTCTTTAAAGTATTTTTTTTAGAGATTTCCTTAGAGTTCACTGTATATACTGTAAACTAGTTTATGTCCACCTTCAAATAGCCCTGTGCCACTTGAAAGGTAGTGTAGGCAGCTTGTGATAGAATCTTCCCAGTTTCTCCTTCTTGCCTTGGTGATGCTAGTCTTCAGAGGGCCTTAAGAGCACTTCCTGTGCACTTGTTGAAGAAGCCCCTCTGTACCTGAGGTCGACAGTCTCTCCCATGCTATCGATCAGTGTTGCAGAGGGCAGCAGACAGCACTGTGGCCTTTCCTTTAGAATAGCCCCATCCCAGCACCCCGCATGTCATCATTCCCTGGCACATGTGCTAGGCTCTGTGTTGTGGAGCTGGGAAGTAAGCCAGGAGGTCCCTCGGGGGCACTGGACACACTGTCAGGCAGACCTGGTCCATAAGCAGAATATGACAAAATGTTGCCATCCCATCACCCCAGAGAGGTCCCTTGGGGGCACTGGACACACCTGCAGGTGGACCCACTCCTTGGACAGAATATAACAGAACACATGGAAGGTTATGTCAGTTCAAGGCAGATCCTATGGGCCAGGGTAGTGTTTCAGGGATGTGGGACCAGTGTGGATGCAGAGCTTGAGTCTGATGTCCACCAGGAGCTCTGGGTGTCTCCAGTGTACCCCAACCTGAGAGGGGTCTGAGGGCATGGGGGAAGGCCCTCACTCCTGCCAGCTGCTCTTGTCCAGTCCTCCCCTGGAGGCAGCTCGTGTTCCTGTGCTCACCGCGGGGCTCTGGGTCTGGGCCCTGAGATCCTGGGGACGCTGCTGTGTGGTGCACAGGGGCTCAGTGGGCTTCAGCTTCCACATGTCAAGGGGCTGCCTCTCTTTTCCTGGGTTCACACCACCTCTGTCATCAACTCGCCCCCTCCCGGCCTCCATCAGCTGTGCCTGCCACCGGCCTTGACTGCAGAATCCTTGGTTCCCACTGAGAGGTGGCGGGTGGAGCAGCCCTGTCACCTGCCAGACAGAGAGGACAGCTAGCTGGAGCCTGTAAGGGACGCTGCCTGGCCCCCAAGCATGCTCTTACACCTTGGTGAGCAGTTTCCAGGAGACTGATCCCTTCACTTTTATCCACTGACACCAAAAGCAACAGGAACAACCAGCACCCTGACCTCCCCAGCCGTCAGCTTTGGTTCTCTCTTGATGCTGGCTGGCGGTCTCAACGACTGTAAACATGCCCTGCATGCCTGAGTTACCTGTTACAAGTCCCGGTGTGGGGAAAGCATTGTGTCGGTCTGTCTGGCCCTGTCTGGGCAGTTTACGTCCTCTCGGCTGCTCTCTCTGTGCAGGCTTTGCTGGTGCACAGTGACTCCTCCAGGGCAGCTCTGCGACCTCCGGGGCCCATCTCATGGATGGGTGTCGGGGCGGGAGTGTGGGCTGGGTCCAGAGGAGGAAAGGCCTCACTGTGAGGGTCACAGGGACACACCCTTTACTCACACTGGTGGGAGAGCTGCTTCAGTAGATAAGTGAAATCAGGTCTAGTTGCAACCAGTGTGTCTGATGGGCCCACTTCTTCCCACCACCTTTCCCAGTTGTTATTTCAAAGTGTTGTGCATTGTGATTTTTTTTTTCTTTTTGACTCTGGAACCATAAAGTTGCACTCTAGGGTGCCACAGTGGCCTGCTGGTTCCCCACGTGTGTTCTTAGTTACTGATTTATAGCTTTTAATTCCCCTCCTCCCTCCCTCCGCCACCGTGGGCTCTCTAAATCCATAAGCAGAATCCACCCGACTTTACAGCAATCACAGTTGTCAGGTTGCCAAGCACCTGTTCTCCCCAGGCCCCATGCACCTCCTGCACTTCATCCCATGTATCAGTATGTGTAATCATGGATGCTCTGGATTTGTGTGTAACCCAGTGCTGTGGATTACCCTGAGTCCTACACGTGCACACACCCAGTCCCAGCAAGGTGGTTGTCTCAGTACTTTAGAAGTGTATTCATAGCCCAATCTTAGGATCCCCTTTTGAGGGAATATTTTAAGATCGCTTGCAGTAAGGACTGCTTTATGAGTCAGGATCTCAGCAGGAGAAATTAGGGTACTAAGAGGAGGGTAAATTGATAGACTCGCCTTTCCCTAGGTGTAGGTGGAGTTCAGAGAAACCACCTGGGACTGTTAACAACAGAATTGCTTTTATCCCATGGCCCCAAAGGGATAGAGTGGGAAGTGATGGAGCCTAAGGGAGAGATGACCTTGATCAGGTGCCGTGAGAAGAGCCACAACTTCCAGGGAGACACAGCAAGCTTAGGAGACCCTACAGGGAGAGCCAGGGGAGTAGCTCAGCCATGTTTACGCTCCTTCATCCCCCCTCTGCTCCCTTCCCAGGGTTTTCCAGGACCAAACCGCACCCTCAGACAGAGGGCGCAGAGCTTGTTGACACAGTCCTTATTCCTGGAGCAAAGAGCCAGGTGGAAGAGGTTGGAAAGGAGATGTAGGGAGCTAAACAGAAGATATCTGACCCATTCCTGTAAGTTCTAAAAGCTTTGATTTGATGTCTCACACTTAAATACTTATTCTGTCTTGAACTTGTTTTTGATGTGAAGAAGGGATTTAACTCCCTCCACCCAGTCCCTTATAAATTTCCAAGCACCATCAGTTTCTAAGTCCCTCATTTTAATTGATGTTTCTGATAAATCAAGCTCAGTATTTGCATAGGTTTGTCTCTTTTCTGTTCCCTGAGTTAATTTGTCTGTCCTTGACCCAGTGCCTCATCACCTTTCTTGCTGAAGCCTTATAATAAAACTTGATGTCTTATCCTTTTCCAGGAATATCTAGGCTGTTCTTGGGCTGTTGGGTCTAACATGTTGGCTTTGAATCAATTTGACAAGTTCCACAAAACAAATAAATCCTGTTTGAAATTTGCCAGAACTTTTATATAATATATAAATCTGTTAGATGTGGTTGTTATATCTTTCTGATATGGGGTCTTCCTGTCTGTGAACATGGTATGTCTGTTTATTTAAGTCTCCTTTAATGTCTATTAGCAGAGTTTTGTAACTTTCTATATATAAGACTTACATTCTTTCGTTCAGTGTATTGTTCAGTTCCTCAGCTGTGTCCGACTCTTTGCAACCCCATGGACTGCAGTACACCAGGCTTTCCTGTCTTTCACCATCTCTTGGAGCTTGCTCAAACTCATTTGCATTGAGTCAGTGATGCCATCCAACCATCTCATCCTCTGTCGTCCCCTTCTCCTCTTGTCTTCAGTCTTTCCCAGCATCAGGGTCTTTTCTAATGAGTTGACTCTTCCCATCAGGTGGCCAAAGTATTGGAGTTTCAGCTTCAGCATCAGTCCTTCCAATGAATATTCAGGGTTGATTTCCTTTTGGATTGACTGGTTGGATCTCCTTGCAGTCCAAGGGATGCTCAAGATCTTCTCCGACAAGGCATCAATTCTTTGGTGCTCAACCTTTATGGTCCAACTTTCACACCCATATATGACTACTGGAGAAAACCATAGCTTTGACTAGACAGACCTTTGTTGGCAAAGTAATGTCTCTGCTTTTTAATACACTGTCTAGGTTTGTCATTGCTTTTCTTCCAAGGAGCAAGTGTCTTTTTAATTTCATGGCTGCAGTCACCATCTATTTTGGAACCCAAGAAAATAAAGTCTGTTACTATTTCCATTGTTTCTCATCTATTTGCCATGAAGTGATGGGACTGGATGCCATGATCTTAGTTTTGTGAATGTTGAGTTTTAAGCCAGCTTTTTCACTCTCTTTCACCCTCAGCAAGAGGCTCTTTTGTTCCCCTTCACTTTCTGCCATAAGAGTGGTGTTATCTGCATATCTGAGGTTATTGATATTTCTCCTGGCAGTGTTGATTCCAGCTTGTGCTTCCTCCAGCCCAGCATTTCACATCAGGTACTCTGCATATATGTTAAATAAGCAGACAATATACAGCCTTGACGCACTCATTTCCAATTTGTAACCAGTCCTTTGTTCCACGTCCGGTTCTAACTGTTGCTTTCTGACGTGCATACAGTTTTCTTAGGAGGCAGGTAAGGTGGTCTGGTATTCCCATCTCTTGAAGAATTTTCCACAGTTTGTTGTGATCCACAGAGTCAAAAGCTTTAGCATACTCAATGAAGCAGAAGTAGATATTTTTTCTGGGATTCTCTTGCTTTTTGCATGAGCCAACCGATGTTGGCAATTTGATCTCTGCTTCCTCTGCCTTTTCTAAATCCAGGTTGAACATCTGGAAGTTCTTGGCTCACGTACTGTTGAAGCCTGGCTTGGAGAATTTTGAGCATTACTTTGCTAGCATGTGAGGTGAGTGCAGTTTTGCGATAGTTTGAACATTCTTTGGCATTGCCCTTCTTTAGGATTGGAATGAAAACTGAACTTTTCCAGTCCTGTAGTCACTGCTGAGTTTTCAGAATTTGCTGACACATTGAGTGTAGCAGTTTAATAGCATCATCCTTTAGGATTTGAAATAGCTCAACTGGAATTTTATCACCTCCAGTTGCTTTGTTTGCAGTGTTGCTTCCTAAGGCCTGCTTGACTTTGCACTCCAAGATGTCTGGCTCTAGCTAAGTGATCACACCATTGTTCAGTGTATGGATACCTTAAATTTTCTCTATATAGGAATTGCACATTTTTTGTTAAATGTATGGTACCTTAAGTTTTCTAGCAATTGTTGCTGAAAAAATCACCCAGTTGACTTTTTAAAAATTTGTTCTTATATCCAACCACCTTGCTGTAAACTCCTTTATTTTTTCTAGTAATTGGGAATGTTTTCAATATTTCCCTGTTAAGATGGATATTTGCTGTTTGTTTTTATAGATAGCTTTTTACCAGGTTAAGGAATTTCCTTTCTCTAACTTGCTAAGAGCTTCTTATCATATGGGTGTTGAATTTTAGCAAAAGTTCTCCTGCATCTCCTTTCATCTTGTTCATGTAGTGATTACATTTATTGAATTTCTAAGGTTAAAATAGCCTTGCATTTCTCAGATAATCTAAACATGGTCACGGTGGATTCTTTTGTTTATGCTTTGCTCAATTTGGCTTTCCAGTATTCTAGTTAGAAGTTTGCTTCTGTATTCATAAAAAAGATGAACCCATGATATATTCCTTTCTTACTGTCCTTGTTTGGTTTTAATATTAAAGATTTTCTGGCCTTACAAAATTTTATTCTTTTTTTATTCTCTGGAAAAGTTTATGGTAGACTGAGATGATTCACACCTTGATTTTGGTAGAACTTACCCATAAAACTGCGTAGGCCTGTTTGTGTAATAGACAATATTTTTTAAACTACTGCTCTGTTTCTTTAATGGAAAGTCTGACATCAGGGACTTGCTTATATTATTTACATTTTCAAATTTGTTAGCTTAAGATCATTCATAGTGCTTCTTTATTATGTTTTAATTCTCTGCTTTATTTGTAGTCATATGTCTCCTTTCATTTACAACATCACTTCTTTGTGTCTTCTGTCAGTTTTTCTTTGTTGATATTGCTGTGAGTTTGCCCTTCTTCCTAGATTTTGGCCTTGTTTATTCTCTTTATTATAAATTTATTTTCTCTTTTTGCAGAATTCTGCTCCTAACTCTATTATTTTCTCCCATGGTTTATTTATTTAGTTAAACAAAGGTTTTAGTTAGACTCTTAATCTCATGAATTTTCAGTGTGTCTACTTCTAATATGAGCACCTAAGGTAATACATTTCTCTCACACTGCCTTATTCACTGATGCTTATAAGGTGTTGTATGTAGTATTTTCACTTATCCCGTTCTATGCATTTTAAAATCCCCATTATGATGTGTTCTTTGACCCATGAGTCATATGAACATGTTTGTTAATTTCTGAGTGTGTGGGTTTTTGACTCCCTCTTCATCTTACTGATGTTGCTCTTAATTCCTCTGCCATCAGATACTGTGTTATCTTAGAGATCAGTTTTTGGATGCTGTGGGGGACCTGCTTCTGGCCCTGGTCCTGGATCAGGTTTTGATAAGGTTCTATGTGTCTGGAAAGAATGCTGTCCACTGTTGTTGGGGTGGAGTTTTGGATCCTATGGACCCTCTATGTCTCTGTAGACTTTTTGTCCTGTTCTCTGGGGATTTTGCTGTGCCTCACAGCCTCTGCAGTCTGGGGCATGTCCAGGAGGAACAGGTTTGGGCTGGACCCAGAGGATGAGGAGGATCCTGTCCAATGGAGGAGGAGGGCCTGGACGAGGGAGCAGCATGGATAGCGGCGGGATAAGGCCACAGAGTAGTATAGACTCTGAGGGAGGGCAGAGGGCAGGGGCCAGCACCAGAGAGTTTGGGCAAGGCCCTTCACAGAAGAGAGGCAGGGGAGAATTGTCTGAGGGGTCACAGGGACCCACAGAAGGGAGGCGGCCAAGGGCTGAGCTGTGGGGGTCTGGCTCTGGGGCGTGTGCTCTGGTTACTGGGACGCCTGGTAGTGCTCAGGGTCTCCTGAGGCGATAGCCTGACCACGCGGTCAGGGGGCTGGAAGGGCAGGAATTGCCAGAGGTAGGGTTCTGAGGGCAGTGATGGAAACAGCAGGCCCAGAGGACCAGGTGGGGCAGGTGGGCCAGTGACCAGGAGAATGCAGGCTGTGGTGGACGGGTAGGGAGAGCTGTGCTGAAGGAGGGATTTGGGTGTGGGGGCCTGGCAGGGGCATGCCCACTGTGGCTGGAATTGCAGGGTGTCTGGGAGAGATGAGGGGAGTTCTGAGGCCAGGGTGTCAGGAGGGTTGTTTATCAGGTCATCAAAGTCCTCGTCAGTGGCGCAGTGGTAAGGAAAGAAGAGGGGGAGCCCCGTGACGGTGGCTACTCCGGGAGCACAGGGGTAGTGGGGGGGTGGACCTGGGTGGGGGGAAAGCTCCCAGGAGTGTCCTGTCCTGGGAGGCTGCCCATGATCACACTGCTGACTGTCCAGCCTCAGTGTTTCTGAGGTCAGAAGGAGAGCCGTGAACACAGGCTGCGCACCAAGACTGAGAAAACCAGGACACACTGCTGATTGGGGGCTCCCAGGCAAGTGGGAGCTTTCAGCTGAGACTAAGACATGGTATACAGATGCACCACATAGATGGAAGAGTGTTTTGTTTGTTTGTTTGAGGCTTTTTAAAAAAGTGATCACTTATGGTAGGATACATGCAACATAAAATGCACCATTTTCACCATTTTTCAGTGGACATTTCAGTGGCATTGGGTATACTGACAGAGCTCCTGTTGCAAAACTGAAAATCTGTGTCTATTAAAACTAATGGACCACCAGGAAATTCCCTCATTTAAAAACAATAATAGGGATTCCCAAGGGTTCAGTGAGAGGACTTAGTAGGGGCTGCATGAGACTCTGTCCTTGTCACTGGGGACAAACACAGCAGAGCCTACAGGGGCTCACTCTAGGCTGCTGGGTCTGCTACTCATGGGGAGATGCCCTGAGAACAGTAGCACTGTGAGAACAGAGCAGGGCAGGCCCTGAAAGTGGGGGTGGTCTCTAGAGGGGCCCAGGGGTGCACGCAGCCCCCTAGTTACATTTTATTTGATCTAGAATGGTTTCGGAAAATTGGAATAATTGATAACCAGTTACTAACATTTAAACTTTGGGAGGTTCAGTTCAGTTCAGTTCAGTCGCTCACCCATGTCTGACTCTTTGTGACCCGATGAACCGCAGCATGCCAGGCCTCCCTGTCCATCACCAACTCCTAGAGTTCACCCAAACCCATGTCCGTTGAGTTGGTGATGCCATCCAACCGTCTCATCCTCTGTTGTCCCCTTCTTCTCCTGCCCTCAATCTTTCCCAGCATCAGGGTCTTTTCAGATGAGTCAAATCTTCGCATCAAGTGGCCAAAGTATTGGAGTTTCAGCTTCAGCATCAGTCCTTCCAATGAACACCCAGGACTGATATCCTTTAGGATGGACTGGTTGGATTGCCTTGCAGTCCAAGGGACTCTCAAGAGTTGTTCAGTCGCTCACCCATGTCTGACTCTTTGTGACCCGATGAACCGCAGCATGCCAGGCCTCCCTGTCCATCACCAACTCCTAGAGTTCACCCAAACCCATGTCCGTTGAGTTGGTGATGCCATCCAACCGTCTCATCCTCTGTTGTCCCCTTCTTCTCCTGCCCTCAATCTTTCCCAGCATCAGGGTCTTTTCAGATGAGTCAAATCTTCGCATCAAGTGGCCAAAGTATTGGAGTTTCAGCTTCAGCATCAGTCCTTCCAATGAACACCCAGGACTGATATCCTTTAGGATGGACTGGTTGGATTGCCTTGCAGTCCAAGGGACTCTCAAGAGTCTTCTCCAACACCACAGTTCAAAAGCATCAATTCTTTGGCTCTCAACTTTCTTTAGAGTCCAACTCTCACATCCATACATGACCACTGGAAAAACCATAGTCTTGACTAGACAGACCTTTGTTGGGAAAGTAATGTCTCTGCTTTGTAATATGCTGTCTACGTTGGTTATTTAAACACTGGGAGGAACTCTGCTTAATAGTAACCTAAATGAGAAAAGAATTTGAAAAATAGATTCGTGTGTGTGGATGGTTATATCTGAATCGCTTTGCAGTACACCTCAAACTAATTAATACAGCATATAAATAAACTATACACCAATATAAAATAAAAATGTAAAAATTTAAATTTGGGGATATTTCAGATAGAAATCTGTTTCCAGCATCTCTTTTTTAATGAGTTTTATTATTACAACATTTATTATAAAATTTAAAAATTAAATAATTTTAAAAGTTAAAAAGTTATTATAAAGTATTATAAGAGTTGCATTTTAAAGTTGAACATTATACTTCAGCTTATTGGTAGGAACAATAAATTCAGTACTACCTACTTTTTTAATAATTTTTAATTTTTTACTTGAAGTATATGAGGTACAGTCCACGGATCGCAATGAGTCGGACATGACTGAATGACTAAAAGACAAAAGCAGTAGTTAATTTACAATATTGTATTAGTTTTAGCTATACAGCAAGGTGATTCACTTTTAATATTTATATTATATATATATTTCTGGTTGTTAAAATTTGAGCAATCTTTCTTTCTTTTGCTTAATATAATTATTGACTAGTCCAGGCCTCCAGAGTTACTGGTATATATAAAATTATATAAACAGTCATTAGGCACATGTATATATGAAAGACAGCTTTCTATAGCAACCTTTGTGCTTATATTATAAATCCTATGCAACTGGACATTGATTCCTTCAATATCTAAACTTTGAAATACAAGAGGAAGCATTGTATAGTAACAATAGCAGGCAATTTAAATTTTGTAAAACTTTTGATGTTAAAGGAAATTCTTCCAAAATGCATATAAATAGCATACGGAATCTATAAATAGTTATCTATAGGTGAGCATGTCAAGACATCCATGAATAAAATAAAGTTTAATGTAGTTGGATTTTCCCCCTATATCTGTTTATGTTGAAGGGTTTCCAGAGTATTTAAGGCTATAAGGCCCAGATCATGAGGTAATGGCAGGAGGCAAAAGATGGGGTGGAAGTGAAAATGAGGAAAAACAGAAATAGGCCTTTAAGTGGATATGTTCTTACAAAAAAATTATCAGAGGAAATGTAACTTCAAAACTTGACTTTACCAGGTAGGGCTCTCTGAATATACAACAGACACGGCTCATCTTTTTATGCAGATCATGCCAGTACAACAAGCAATCAGTTCAGTTCAGTTCAGTTGCTCAGTTGTGTCCAACTCTTTGTGACCCCATGAATCGCAGCACGCCAGGCCTCCCTGTTCATCACCATCTCCTGGAGTTCACTCAGACTCACATCCATCAAGTTGGTGATGCTATCCAGCCATCTCATCTTTGGTTGTCTCCTTCTCCTCCTGCCCCCAATGCCTCCCAGCATCAGAGTCTTTTCCAATGAGTCAACTCTTCCCATGAGATGGCCAAAGTACTAGAGTTTCAGCTTTAGCATCATTCTTTCCAAAGAAATCCCGGGGCTGATCTCCTTCAGAATGGACTGGTTGGATCTCCTTGCAGTCCAAGGGACTCTCAAGAGTCTTCTCCAACACCACAGTTCAAATGCATCAATTCTTCAGCGCTCAGCCTTCTTCACAGTCCAACTCTCACATCCATACATGACCACAGGGAAAACCATAGCCTTGACTAGACGGACCTTAGTTGGCAAAGTAATGTCTCTGCTTTTGAATATACTGCCTAGGTTGGTCATAACTTTTCTTCCAAGGAGTAAGTGTCTTTTAATTTCATGGCTGCAGTCATCATCTGCAGTGATTCTGGAGCCCAAAAGAATAAAGTCTGACACTGTTTCTACTTTTTCCCCATCTATTTTCCATACATGACCATAGGAAAAACCATAGCCTTGATGGACCTTAGTCTGCAAAGTAATGTCTCTGCTTTTGAATATACTATCTAGGTTGGTCATAACTTTTCCTCCAAGGAGTAAGCATCTTTTAATTTCATGGCTGCAATCACCATCTGCTTAGTATTATGTAAGTGGGAAAATAATTTAAAAAAAAATAGATAAATGTATATGTATAATGGAATCACTTTGCTATATCCCTGAAACTAATACAACATTGTTAATTGACTCTATTCCAATATAAAATAAAAGTTTAAAAAAAAGAGAGTAAGCTTAGGGACTCACAAATGATTTTTTCACAAATGTGTGGTGTGGAGGTGTGCTGTAGGTCATAGGGGCAGATTTCTGCATCTTCCATCAGTAAAGTAGCAACATCAACAATAAAACCATTTTAAAAAGAAAAAATGAGATCCCAGTAATATTAGACTTTTGTGTTGCAAGGTTTAGAAACTCAAGTTGATTCCCTGGTGTCTCACTTGGTATAGAGTCTGCCTACAATGTGGGAGACCCAGGTTCAATCCCTGAGTGGGGAAGATTACCTGGAGAAGGAAATGGCAACCCACTCCAGTATTCTTGCTTGGAGAATTCCATGGACAGAGGAGCCTGGTTGGACTACAGTCCATGAGATCACAAGTCAGACACGACTGAGTGACGAACACAAGTTGATTTAAAGAAGGTCAAAATGGAAATATTGGACCCTGTAAGGAGCAAGATGAAGCTGGGTTTGGGGGACAGTTAGACCCAGGGGCGTCAGCACATCGAGTCTCTGTCTTTCATCCCCATTTTTCCCTGAGTTGAATTAGATTTTTCTGTCTAGCTTGAACACAGCAGAGACTTGGGTGCCAGCAGCTCTAGACTGACTTCCTCAGTTTAAAAAATATTATTCCCGAGGAAGTTCTCTGATTGGCTAATATAGATGATCAACCCACTTCTGGGCCAATGACTGTGTTCAGGAGCTTGGGGTTTAATGATTATTCCACCCTTTTTGTCTGGGGATGGAGGAAGAAGAAAGGGTGAAGCATATAGAGAAAAACAGTAACAAACAAAAGAGGAAAGGAGTGGTCTCCGTCACAACTCCTTGGCAAAAAGACATCACAGAGCTTGATGTTCCCGTTTATAGGTTGGCTACTCGTTGGAACATAAAGAAATTAACTGTTTCATGGTGTGGGTAAGAAAGAGTGCTCTAAGTGATGAATGGTCATTTGGGCATTTCTTTAAAATTAAAAATTATAGCACATTCAAGGGTAATGGTTCCATGATTCATCATGAGGACAAAGGCAAACCCTATTGGGTGAATGGCTTGAGTCCTTGGGATCAGTGAGGGGCTGAACACTGCATCTTTTGTACTTTCTTTATGGTGTTTCCAAGTTGTAAACATTAGGTCCATACCTCCAGTGACTCCCTAGAAGAAGTAGAGAAGAGAGTCAGTGTGCTGAGCCTACTGTTATGTGCTTCTTTCATCTAAAGTCCTCACAAGAGGTATATTCTTATGCTTCAGTTAAGTCACTCAGTTGTGTCTGATTCTTTGCGAGCCCATGGACTGCAGCATGCCAGGCCTCCCTGTCCGTCACCAACTCCTGGAGCTTAATCAGACTCATGCCCATTGAGTCAGTGATGCCATCCAGCCATCTCATCCTCTTTCATCCCCTTTTCCTCCTGCCTTTAATCTTTCCCAGCATCAGGGTCTTTTCCAAATGAGTCAGCTCTTCCCATCAGGTGGCCAAAGTATGGGAGTTTCAGCTTCAGCATCAGTCCTTCCAGTGAATATTCAGGACTGATTTCCTTTAGGATGGACTGGTTGGATCTCCTTGCAGTTCAAGGGACTCTCAAGAGTCTTCTCCAACACCACAGTTCAAAAGCATCAATTTTTCAGTAAAACAATTGGAATGAAAACTGATGTTTTCCAGTCGCTTGGCCACTGCTGAGTTTCCAGATTTGCTGCATATTGAGTGCATATCGAGTGGCATGTTCCTATGCTGGCTGTCTGTAGTACATAAGTAAGTAAGTAAGTAAGTAAGTGTTAGTCGCTCAGTCGTGTGAATCCATGGACTGCAGTCCACCAGGCTCCTCTGTCCATGAGATTTTCCAGGCAAGGATATTAGAGTGGGTTGCCATTTCCTTCTCCAGGTTCAGTTCAGTTCAGTTGCTCAGTCGTGTCCGACTTTTTGCGACTCCATGAATCGCAGCACGCCAGGCCTCCTTGTCCATCACCAACTCTCGGAGTTCACTCAGACTCACGTCCATCGAGTCCGTGATGCCATCCAGCCATCTCATCCTCGGTCATCCCCTTCTCCTCCTGCCCCCAATCCCTCCCAGCGTCAGAGTCTTTTCCAATGAGTCAACTCTTTGCATGAGGTGGCCAAAGTACTGGAGTTTCAGCTTTAGCATCATTCCTTTCAAAGAAATCCCAGGGTTGATCTCCTTCAGAATGGACTGGTTGGATCTCCTTGCAGTCCAAGGGACTCTCAGGAGTCTTCTCCAACACCACAGTTTAAAAGCATCAATTCTTCGGCGCTCAGCCTTCTTCACAGTCCAACTCTCACATCCATACATGACCACAGGAAAAACCATAGCCTCGACTAGACGGACCTTGGTCGGCAAAGTAATGCCTCTGCTTTTGAATATACTATCTAGGTTCGTCATAACTTTTCTTCCAAGGAGTAAGCGTCTTTTAATTTCGTGGCTGCAATCACCATCTGCAATGATTTTGAAGCCAAAGTCTGACACTATTTCCACTGTTTCCCCATCTATTTGCCATGAAGTGATGGGACCGACCAGATGCCATGATCTTTGTTTTCTGAATGTTGAGCTTTAAGCCAGCTTTTTCACTCTCCACTTTAACTTTCATCAAGAGGCTTTTTAACTCTTCTTCACTTTCTGCCATAAGGGTGGTGTCATCTGCGTATCTGAGGTTATTGATATTTCTTCCGGCGATCTTGATTCCAGCTTGTGTTTCTTCCAGTCCAGCGTTTCTCATGATGTACTCTGCATATAAGTTAAATAAGCAGGGTGACAATTTACAGCCTTGACATGCTCCTTTTCCTATTTGGAACCAGTCTGTTGTTCCATGTCCAGTTCTAAATGTTGCTTCTCCAGGGGATCTTCCCAATCCAGGGATTGAACCCAGGTCTCCTGCACTGCAGGCAGATTCTCTACTGACTGAGCTATAATACATAAATATGTACATATATGTGTACATAATAATAAATATATACATCATATCTGCCTATCTATCTATCTATTTATCTATCTATCTATCTATGTCTCGGGCTTCCCTTGTGTCTCAGATGGTAAAGAATCTGCCTGCAATGTGGGAGACCTGGTTTCGATCCTTGGGTTGGGAACATCTTATCTGTTGTTATCATTCAGTCCCTAAACTGTGTCTGACTCTTTTCGACATCCTGGACTGCAGCACGGCAGGCTTCTCTGTCCTCCACTGTCTCACGGAGTTTGCTCAGATTCTTGTCTGCTGAGCTGTTAATGCTTTCTACCCATCTCATACTCTGCCACTCCCTTCTTCTTTTGCTTTCCATCCTTCCCAGCATTGCGGTCTTTTTCTAATCAGTTGCACTTATGACAATAGTCCTCCAGGAATAGAGTTACTGGAATCTATGTCCATGTGACCTACTAGTATTTTAAATGGCTAGTAGATTTAATTTAATTTAATTTAATTTAAATGGCTAGTAGAGAAGAATGGCTTCATGCACTAAATATTCCCTTTAGAACAAGAATGTTATCTTATGTGTCATTAACTGTCTTAGTCATTGAACTTTCTTTCAGAGATTATTTTTTTTTTTTATGAAGCACCACTGTTTATACAGGATTTTATATCTGTAGCCTAAACATAAGAGGCTTTCTTATTTGGGAAGGGGTTTAATATTTGATAAAAGATATGTTTCTCCAAGATAGTTTTCATGTGGATTTTCTTGGTGGAGGGGGTTTCTAAACTCTTTTTAAATTGTGAAATGGGCCATATATTTGGAGTAGCACACTTGAGTGTACACTCTAAGGTGGGTGTGGTCATCACCAGCTCAAGAAATGGAATGTTGTCAGCTCCGCCAGAAGACCTGCCCCTCTATGGTCAATCAGGATCTCCTCCCACCTCCTGAAGATAATAAGTGGGCCGGACTTCTGTAGAATCAGTTTTCCTTTTTTTCAGTTTTATTACTCAATTATGTCTCTTTGAGCACTGTAGTTTAGTTTTGAATCTTTTATGAGCAGAAAGTGAAAAGTGTGAGTGGCTCAGTCGTGACCTCAGGGACTATACAGTCCACGGAATTCTCCAGGCCAGAATACTGAGTGGGTAGCTGTTCCTATCTCCGGGGGCCTTCCCAATCCAGGGATGGAATCTAGGTCTCCCTCTTTGCAGGTGGATTCTTTACCAGCTGAGCCACCATGGAAGCTCAAGTTAACATGAGAGTCACTCAGCTGTGTCCAACTCTTTGAGACCCCACAGACTGTAGCCCGCCAGGCTCCTCTGTCCATGGAATACTCCAGGCAAGAAGACTGGAGTGGGTAGCCTTTCCTTCCTCCTGGGGATCTTCCCAACTCAGGGATCCAACCCAGGTCTTCCACACTGCAGGCAGTTCTTTACTATCTGAGCCACCATTCTTTATTTACTATTTTAGGTATGGTTTCATTTCCTTACTTTTTAAACAATGAGATTCATCTCTCTTGTGTGTAGGTCTAATTTGTCCATTTGCACTGTTTCACAGTTTCATTGTATAAGCAGAGTGTAACTGATCTAACCATTGTAGTGCTGGTGAAAAATGGGTTAGTTCTAACATTTGGCTGCTATGAATAATGCTGCAGAGAATGTTTGGGGACAGCTTCCTGAGTGCACCTGTGGATGCATTTCTAGGGTTTATCTCTGGCAGTGGAATTGCTGATTTTTCATCTTTAATAAAGAAGGAAGTTGAGCCAGTTCCACTCTCCCTGAGAATGTAAAAGAGTTTCTGTTGTTTTATGTTCTCGGGGACTCCTGGCATTATCACTCATTTTCATTCTAGCTGTTCTGGTAATAAGGGGATTTTCTGCATTTAATTTATATTTTCTTGATGAAGGCCAAACGCCTGCTCATTGGTTTCTTGGCCATTTGGAATATCCTCTTTTGTGAATGACCTGTTTAAATCACTTATCCTTTTTCTGTTTGGTTGTTGGTCTTTTTCTTGTTGATGTAGTGCCTGTGTGTTAACATATTCTATGTGTATAAAGGAGGAAGAAATAAAGCAGGGAAGTGGGTAAGAAGATGAGGGAGGGGAAAGGACCTCCTGGAGAAGGTACCTTGAATAAAGGGCTCAAATTTAGGGTCCATGTATACCAGAATGAATGCACGTTCCCACCGGAGCAAATAGCATGAGCTGGCACCATGTTCCCATGAAAACAAAATCCCATGCTAATTCCAAAAGCCAAGAATATTGTTTTTGGTTATTGAAGTCGACTGAGTCAGTAGGCTCCATGTAGGTGCCAGGAGCATCTATGAGGCTGGTTAAGAGCTATATTTGATTTTCTCTTAGAGTGGGAAAGGGAACTCTTTGGTGGGTGTTCCTTCAGGAAACAGCTGACCCAGCCAACCTGACTAATTTTTGCCGATGTAAAGTTCAGCAGGGAAGGGATTACAGCTGTTCTCCAATGGGCTGAGTTCATCTGTGGCCAGTAAAGGAGAACAAAGACTCTCAGGGCACAAGGCTTTGGGAAGAGGGAGGAGTCTGAGTCATAAACCCGAGCTTGAGCAAAGTGTGTGAATGCATTGAAGCTGAGATGGCTTATCTTGGTCATCGCCAGCCTTCTGCAAAGATCTCAAAGCATGGCAGATTGGGCATCGTCGTAATCCGATGCTGAGAAATCCCTTTTTTCAGTAGCCAGGTGGTCTGGTGAGGCGTTGGTCAGGCCGCTTGGAGAGGAGCCTCCTCCACTCCGACCGGGAGGCACGGGTAACTCTTGGTACCTACGCCAAGAGCCGTGTGTCATCCTGTGACTCACCTGCTGTACTTTAGTGGGAAGTCTGGGAGAGTGTGAGCTGGTTGAGCGCCAGCAAGATTCTGTTCATCATGTGTTTCTTTTGACTGGGAACCAACGCTGCAAATAGGTTAGTATAAAATACCTACCCAATGGTTAATTATCTCAACCTGGACCTGGAACTTGCCTCTGGCAGGGTGCCTTGGTTCTGCCAAAGGACACTTTGAATCCTAAAGGAAATCAGTGCTGAATATTCATTGGAAGGACTGATGCTGAAGCTGAAATGCCAGTACTTTGGCCATTTGATCCGAAGAACTGACTCGTGTGAAAAGACCCTGATGCTGGGAAAGATTGAAGGCGGGAGGAGAAGGGGACCACAGAGGATGAGTTGGTTGGATGGCATCACTGACTCTTTGGACACGAGTTTGAGTAAATTCTGGGAGTTGGTGATGGACAGGGAGGCCTGGAGTGCTGCAGCCCATGGAGTCGCAAAGAGTTGGACATGACTGAGCGACTGAAAGGAACTGATGAGTATTCTTCATGTGGGTTATACGTTTTCTTTGACTGTTGCCCAGTTGAACTTGCTCACCTTAGATACCTTGTTCGGTCATCTTTCTCAGATGGAGTGATGATTATCTTCCAGCAACTTCATGTCAGACTCTGAAGTATATGGCTTGCTGCTCTGTTTGGTCTTGGGAAGTAGGCAAGGTGCCCTATGAGTAAGCACAGGATTTAGGAACCAGACTCAGCTCTGTGACTTTGTGGGGCGGTGAGAATCAGTGACTTCTGGAGGTGATGAGGGCAGCAGAAACAAATGCCATGCACGTGAGGCTGCCCAGGTCAATGATGAATGACAAGGCTACAGGCCAAGTGTAGCACTGAGGTCGGGAAGAGCCAGGCTCCCAGCCTCTGTGAGACCAAGTTAGAATCTCAGACCTGCCTCCTCCTGTTGAACAGCTTTGGGCAATTCACGTGACTCCTGTGCGCCTCAGTCTCTTTATCATTTAAATGGGTCTAGCACTTTGTTGTGCTGTCATGAGGACCAGGTACAAAGACTGATGAGCAGACCCCAGTCTTATGCTTTTGATGGAGGTCTTCATAAATTTTCTCTGTGCCCTTACCCTCCCATCGCATCACAATTGAAGTACTGTGTGGGTTGGCCAAAGGTTCGTCCATCTTTTCTGTAAGGTGTTGCAGAAAAACCCGAAGGAACTTTTGGCCAACCCACATTCTAACCTGTTTTACAGATGGGGGACTGAGGCTTTACAAAAATTAGAAAACAGGCCTGTGACTAGAAAAGGAATCCCCGGCCATTCTAGGTCTGCTATGTGGGGTGAATGCAAAAAACATGTTTGTAAAAATTAAAAAGTATATTAATAAAGCAGTAGAGAAAAAGAACAATATAAAGTTTCAATAATAAAAAACAGCCAATATTCAATTAAATGGAAATGTGAAACAGTGAACACTAGGAATATAAGACATTTTCCATGGCTTTGTTTTCTTTCATCCTAGAACTGAACCAAACCCAATAAAGGACTGTTTATCACTCAAAAAAAAAAAAAAAGAGTGCCATTTAGTATTTTCATTTGATAATTTGAATTTGAGTTGTTTTCTCCTCTTACTGTTCTGGGCTCCAGTCCCACCCTTCCTGGCTTCATGTTCTGCTGTGAAATTTGGGACTGGGATGGGTTGGTGGAAGTGGAGCCACGGTGAGAGACATTCCCTACAGGTGTGACGCCTGGCACCGGTGGAAGCTCTTGATGTGCAGAAGTGTGCCTCATTTTATCTTCGTGATTACAAGAGGTTTAGTTTTACAGATTGGACAATCCTATTTTACCACTTATAGTCAGAGAAAAATGCTGCTAGGTCCAGGTCATGGTAATGTGACAGGGAAAATGGGCACACTTTAAAGCTTAGTTAACGTGCTTTAAGTTTTGATGACTTTTTAAGAGCAGTATTGTGAAAAGCTACATGTACCTGAACCAGTAGTTAGAAAGCAATAAATTCTCTTTTTGAATCTTTAAAGAAAAAATTGTGGTAAAAAAATGTAACACAAAACTTGTCATTTTAACCATTTTTGTGTTTACAATTCAGTAACAGGAATTACATTGACAAGATTGTGCAATGACCATCACTGCCTATATCCCATACTTTTTCATCACCTCCAAGAAACACAGTACCTACCCATTAAGTGGTAAATCCTCATTTCCCCTGCTCTTCAGCACCTGGTAACCTCCGATCTCTTCTTTATATCCATGAATTTGCCCAGTCTAGGTATTCCATGTGAGTGGGCTTTGACCTTGTCACTGTAGCATGACATTCTCATGGTTCATCCATATGTAGCAAGTATCATCCTCCATTCCTTTTAATGGCGAATAATATTCCACTGTGTTTATCAGACGGCATCCTGTTTATCTGTTCACTTGCTGAGGGACACCTCGGATGTTTTCCCTTTTTGCCTCTTGTGAATAATACTGCATTGAATATTCATGTGCAAGTTAGGAATGATGCCATTTTGTATCATATGTGGAGATATATTTTAGTTTCTTGGGACTCTAGGAGTAGGACTTTTCAAATTGGGGGATCCTTGTCTTTGACCAGGGTGCTGTCTTGACCCTTGGGCATGTATGAGTGTCCCATGTCTTTACCAGGCTTCCCCCATTTTCTTGCCAAGCTTACCACTGTAATTTGTTTGGGAGGATGCTGGCTGCTGGTGAATCAGTCTGCCTTCAACCATCCTGGCTTAATTGCATCCTTCCATCCTAAGTTTCTGAGCCTCTTGTTTGCTAGAAGTTTCTTGTGCATCTAGTTATTATGGTTTGCTATTAGTTGTAGATGGGATCAATGTATATCATTTTTTAATTTATATATGCCTTTTGTACTGTGTTGGGGTACAGAATTATTTATATATATGCTGCCTTTGGGCTTCCCTGGTAGCTCAGCTGGTAAAGAATCCACCTGCAATACAGGAGACCCTGGTTCGATTCCTGGGTCCAGAAGAGCCCTTCGAGAAGGGCTCAGCATTCTTGGGCTTCCCTGGTGGCTCAGAAAGTAAAGAATATGCCTGCGATTCGGAGACCTGGGTTTGATCCCTGGATTGGAAGGATCCCCTGGAGAAGGGAACGGCTACCCACTCCAGTATTCTTGCCTGGAGAATTACATGGACAGAAGCACTTGGCAGGCTACAGTCCATGGGGTCACAAAGAGTGGGACACAGCTGAGCGACTTTCACTTTATGCTGCCTTTAATGTTTATTTTAGGGAATTATTTTAAGGAGGTAATACCTGAATTGGTGGGACGTACAGCAGGTTTCAATCAATCTGGCTTCTAGGCTGAATCTGCTATCATTTTATTCTGTGAGTCTGAGCAGGTCATTTAACCTTTCTGATCTGCAAGATCGCCACCCTTGTTTCGGCTCATTCTTTACCCCTGAGTCACCAGGGAAGCTCTTGTCTCAACTGCACTGTCTATATCCATGACCAAAATAACAATATCAACAGAAAAACATCAAAAACATTCTAAACACTAAAATAGCTTGAGAAGCAGGCTTGGCTTATTTCCTGATTGACATATCTTGACCTCTGTTGCGTTCTTTACTGTTTAGGGAAAATATTAGGCATGTGCTTGTACAAAGCCTGTTAGCCCATCCCACCCATTGTCAAAGGCATCTATGTCAACTTCCCATTTTACTGAAGAAACTGGAGGGTTTGCTTTAAGTCACTTACCTGGTTGTTAGTGGAGCCTGGACTTGAAGTAGGTCTTCTTATTGCCTATTTTTGCATCTCCTGTGAGCAAAGGAGGCCTCCGCAGTGAGAACACTCCCTACCCCAGCTTTTGCAGGAGGCTATCATACTGAATGGCAAGGTTATCTTGGCTGCATGTTCTTTGGAAAGATAGCAGGACTGAAATTACAGCTTGACTTCTTGTCTTGCTACATTTGTTACTCAGCCTTGATGTGACTCTTTGTGCCAATAATAATTGTTATTGTTTATTGCTGTTGAGCAGAGAGATGCCTAAAAATCCCACACCAGTGAGAACCCAGATGCTCTCACCCCCACGAACCACATGCATCTCTTGTGCAAGGCACTTGGAGACCTTGGAACCAACTGCTTCACAGTGTGTGTGGGGGCGGGACAGCATTGGGCTCCATGTGGGTGAAGCTAATAGAGGCTGAGAGTTCATGGACCCATCCTCTGTCTTCCTTGCTACCCCTTTCCGCTGGCTACCCTTCCTCCCCTCTCCCCTTCACCCTTCCAGTTACAAGTCCAGGCTCAGTTACGTCAATCACCACTGGAGTCCTGAAACTCTTAGCCTTGGCATGTAAGATAAAAGTGGTTATGTAAAGAAATGTAATTTGGGGCAATGAAAGCCAATGGGAATTTTAAAGTCATGGAAACATACAATTGGAAGCTAGAGCTGGGAAGTCAGAGAAAATTAATTTGAACACCATTATTTATATGGTTGAGGAAATTGAAGCCTTTGGATTTCAAGGAGCTTGCCACACTGGAGGTGGCCTTGAAAAGCTATTAGAGTTTGCATGGCCTCTTTCCGCAGATGGTGTATTTTTCAGGAATATTTCCGCTTATTGATTTTGCATTCATTTTCAGGTAGCGAAAACTATGTTAAGAGTTTTTCTGGGGAAGGAAATGGCAACCCATTTGAGTATTCTTGCCTGGGAAATCCCATGGACAGAGGAGCCTGGTGGGTCCATGGGATTGCAAAAGAGTCGGACATGATTTAGCAACTAAACAACAACAATATAAGCACTTCAAGAAAGACTAAAAGGAAAGAAAGAGTCTCAAAGTTTGGTTGGTGCAAAGTGTAAAGTCATAAAACATTCTTTTATCAAATCAAGTTTAATGAAGGCTTTGCACATCATGGGCTTCCTGGTGGCTCAGACCGTAAAGAATCTGTCTGCAATGCAGGAGACCCGGGTTCCATCCCTGGGTTGGGAAGATCCCCTGGAGGAGGCCATGGTAACACACTCTAGTATTCTTGCCTAGAGAATCCCATGGACAGAGGAGCCTGGTGGGCTACAGTCCATGGGGTCACACAGCGTCAACTGGGCGATTAACACTTTTCACTTTCACTTGCACATCAAGACAAGACAAGGCATTGAAAGGGTGGGCTTTGGTTTCTTCTCAGAGGGAAGGAAGGCTTTGCTCGTCCAGGGCTGAATCAAGGGTTTTCAAACATGTCAGTGTCCCTGAACGCATCCTCAGATCACCAAGAGGGCTGGGTGAGATGGATCCATATTTAGACTCTCTACCAGTTTCAAACATAAAAAATTGATTTTGGCAATCAGACGGCAGTCAACTGCGAAATGTATTTGTGAATAAGCTTCTGAATTTCCCTAGTGACATCATAGGATTAACTGGATCTGTGTTTAGATCTGTACCTATGCTGGGGAATCGTTTTATTTGGATTCAGAATATTTGACGGTGTTAATTAACAGCCCAGTTGGGCTTCACCTCACTTAAGGAGCACTTTCTCCCCAGCTTTGTTGCTGACTCAGGGTGACAGAGGTGACAGCGAGTTGGTGTGAGCACTTGGTACCTTAGCCCTCCTTCCTAGCTCCAGTGGCAGAGAGCTCACTGCAGCCACTATTATCAACTTTGCAGATCTTTTCAGCTCAGCTGATTACAATGATTTGGGGTTAAGCTGCTTTGATTCCTGAGCAAGTTGGTTTTGAAGACCTTTCTGGATGAATAGGTCATCCAAAAGACTCTTGTTTAAGAAGAGCATTTGTGTTGTTGAGAACACAATTTTCAAAGGAATTTTAAAAGCCAGCTATTATAGGTCTAATAAGCAAAGCAGCAAGATAAAGACCTAGTAAAATCTTTGGGGAAAATTAAGAAAAAATTAATTTTTTTCTGAGTGTAAATTCGCTGACAAAGAAGAGAGATGTTTAACCCTTTGTGGCTTTCTTCCCCACATACCAAATATTGTTTCCAACATGTATTAACTGATTAATTAATTATAATTATGTTGGTTTAGCTACCTCTTGTATAAATATCCATAAGCAATATAAAAACCATATAAGGGTGTCATGGCTTGTAGATTTTTTTCAAACTGGTTTTTAGGTAAATCTTTCTTTTTCCCCACTTGTGGTAGTGGAGGACTACTCTTGTAACTCGTTTCATTTAATATCGTCTCCAGGTTTATTCTGATCCCAGATGACTGGTAAAAACAAAAGTCAGTTGTGTGCCCTCTACTGGTTGCATTTCTCCATTACAGAAGTGTTGCATGTTGATGCCTGAGTTCATTGCTTGTGGTAGGGCTCATAACTGTGCTGACTTGTTCTTTTCCTAAATTCATATCGTTAGAAACTGCAGGTTCAGAAGTTGTACCTTAAGGAGGGAGGGCTCAAGTGTCTTCCTTGTCATCAGTTTGTCACGTGGCTTGTGGAGGGGATCCACAGCTGGGCACTCTTCCTTCTGTTATGGGAGTAAGGGCTTTGGTTCAAAGAGACGTCTCTCCGCGAGGCCAGTGGCCACCGCTTGGGAGCCACTTGGGTTCTGATCTTGGTCCCGGCTAGCCCTTATCACCTGTCTTTGGCAGTCTGTCAGCCACTGAGGTTTCATGTGCTGTCAGATCATTCAGACTCTTGAACCCCCTGGTGCCCTGTGGATTTCTGCCAGAAGCAACTATAGGGGACTCTCTTTTCTGACCTGAGAGGTCAGTAGTAAAGTGGGGACTCCTTCAGTTTAATCCCATGTCCATTTATTGAGAACCTATCATCTGGTCAGTTTTAAGGGGGGGTTCAAAATGAGCAAACCCACTGCCCCCTCACACCCACCCCTCACCCCTCTGAACAACAACAACGAATCTCTTTGTTATTCAAGAAAGGAGAAAAAAAACATACAGCATCCTCGTTAAAAGAAGTGTTCGATACTTCTTAGGTAATGATGAGACCAGAAAAACCTGTGGGAAAGATGTAGACTTTGTGATGCCTGCATTCTTTTCCTGTAAGTGATTTGTAACTTGCTTTTCGGTAAGCTGTAATGAGATTAAACATCCTTTCTGTTCTCAGTGGAGAATGACTGTCTAGAGAGATGACTGATGTGACCGGGATAAGCCCGACTCTGTGTATTTTTCACAACTCTTTCACTTTGCACCCGATGCCTCCTTGCCCAGCCATGCAGTGATTCTCAAGCTGATACCCTGGCTTTCTGTCATCTTCCTCTCAACCCTCTCTTGATTATCTTCATCCAAGTTCAACAGAAGTTGGTTTTGTGAGTTGCATGAGCCCCAAATTGGTAAACTTTTTTTCTGATCTGACCCCAGTGCCCAGTTTCTTCTGAGCTCACACGACGGCCATCAGTCATCAAATGCTGCACAATGGGAAGGAAGGAGAAATGCTATTCTGTATTGTCATAAGTCCCAGGAGAGTCTCTTTATAGTATTGGTGATCATAGATGGAATGTCCATTAAGTGACAGTGGATAGCAAGACCTCTGTCAGGATCTCTCACTAGCAGCACTATTGTTTTCTTGGGCTGCGTAACTCTTTGTTGAAGGGGGCTTTCCTGTGCATTTTAGGGTGCTTAGCAGCATCCCTGACTGTCACCTATTAGACGCTCATTGCAGCCACAAGTTTGTCTCCAATACTGCCAAATATCCCCTCAAGGCAAAGTCACCTTTTGTTAAGGACCATTATCCAAATCCAGGACCAAAACCACTATCCCCTGTCTGGGACCACTGCCTTCCTTTCTCATTCTGCTCCTTCAGAAGTCTAAGTGAGCATTCTCTTGGTTGGTTGCTTCATTTATTAGACAGTCTTTCAATGTTCACTTATGCTAGCTTTTCAGCAAGGTACTGGGAACATATAAATCAACTAGGCATCTACTTCTTACTCATTTTTGAATCAGTTTTGAACGGATCGTGGTTTTTTACCATTTTGATTTTTATCATGATTTTCTTGAAAATTCCCTTTTCTGAGTATTGCTCCCAGCCTGTATCTTTGACAGGCACTTCAGCAATTAGGACCTCTTTAATGATGAATGTTGTGTTTCTATTTCTGTATCCTGTTTGTTTGAAAAAAGTCCCTTGCAAGGGAGGTCAGTATCCTTGGCTTTTAACACAGCTCTTAACCTTGTAAAATGATAACATGCTATTAATCTATCAATTTCATCCATGAATGCTTCAACTCTTTGAGACAGGGCCTCTTGCTTGTCATTCCAGATATCCTATTTTCTTATACTGTGATTTCTTTCCTTCCCTTTAACTGGCCACCTGAGGCTTCATTTCATGTGTGGTCCTTCTAAAGTTTTATTTAAGTGAACTTTTGTTTGGGAACCAAGAGCAAGCCCAGCTGAGAGATAACATTGGACTGCTCTCATGTGAACTTTGTTGGCTTGTGGCCTTTAGAATTTTTAGAAACTGTGATGTAGAAATTGTTCCATGGGAGATCAAATTTACAGCAGTTATATTTCAAAGAGGAGGGGCAGGGGGGTGCATTTCAGGGAGGAGTTTACGGATGACTTCAACAAATGGGGAATTTTAATTTTTTTAAGTTGTCTGGTTCATTATATTATTTTCAAATATACTTTTGTATACCTGATAGAAGCAACTATAGGGGACTCTCTTTTCTGACCTGAGAGGTCAGTAGTAAAGTGGGGACTCCTTCAGTTTAATCCCATGTCCATTTATTGAGAACCTATCATCTGGTCAGTTTTAAGGGGGGGTTCAAAATGAGCAAACCCACTGCCCCCTCACACCCACCCCTCACCCCTCTGAACAACAACAACGAATCTCTTTGTTATTCAAGAAAGGAGAAAAAAAACATACAGCATCCTCGTTAAAAGAAGTGTTCGATACTTCTTAGGTAATGATGAGACCAGAAAAACCTGTGGGAAAGATGTAGACTTTGTGATGCCTGCATTCTTTTCCTGTAAGTGATTTGTAACTTGCTTTTCGGTAAGCTGTAATGAGATTAAACATCCTTTCTGTTCTCAGTGGAGAATGACTGTCTAGAGAGATGACTGATGTGACCGGGATAAGCCCGACTCTGTGTATTTTTCACAACTCTTTCACTTTGCACCCGATGCCTCCTTGCCCAGCCATGCAGTGATTCTCAAGCTGATACCCTGGCTTTCTGTCATCTTCCTCTCAACCCTCTCTTGATTATCTTCATCCAAGTTCAACAGAAGTTGGTTTTGTGAGTTGCATGAGCCCCAAATTGGTAAACTTTTTTTCTGATCTGACCCCAGTGCCCAGTTTCTTCTGAGCTCACACGACGGCCATCAGTCATCAAATGCTGCACAATGGGAAGGAAGGAGAAATGCTATTCTGTATTGTCATAAGTCCCAGGAGAGTCTCTTTATAGTATTGGTGATCATAGATGGAATGTCCATTAAGTGACAGTGGATAGCAAGACCTCTGTCAGGATCTCTCACTAGCAGCACTATTGTTTTCTTGGGCTGCGTAACTCTTTGTTGAAGGGGGCTTTCCTGTGCATTTTAGGGTGCTTAGCAGCATCCCTGACTGTCACCTATTAGACGCTCATTGCAGCCACAAGTTGTGTCTCCAATACTGCCAAATATCCCCTCAAGGCAAAGTCACCTTTTGTTAAGGACCATTATCCAAATCCAGGACCAAAACCACTATCCCCTGTCTGGGACCACTGCCTTCCTTTCTCATTCTGCTCCTTCAGAAGTCTAAGTGAGCATTCTCTTGGTTGGTTGCTTCATTTATTAGACAGTCTTTCAATGTTCACTTATGCTAGCTTTTCAGCAAGGTACTGGGAACATATAAATCAACTAGGCATCTACTTCTTACTCATTTTTGAATCAGTTTTGAACGGATCGTGGTTTTTTACCATTTTGATTTTTATCATGATTTTCTTGAAAATTCCCTTTTCTGAGTATTGCTCCCAGCCTGTATCTTTGACAGGCACTTCAGCAATTAGGACCTCTTTAATGATGAATGTTGTGTTTCTATTTCTGTATCCTGTTTGTTTGAAAAAAGTCCCTTGCAAGGGAGGTCAGTATCCTTGGCTTTTAACACAGCTCTTAACCTTGTAAAATGATAACATGCTATTAATCTATCAATTTCATCCATGAATGCTTCAACTCTTTGAGACAGGGCCTCTTGCTTGTCATTCCAGATATCCTATTTTCTTATACTGTGATTTCTTTCCTTCCCTTTAACTGGCCACCTGAGGCTTCATTTCATGTGTGGTCCTTCTAAAGTTTTATTTAAGTGAACTTTTGTTTGGGAACCAAGAGCAAGCCCAGCTGAGAGATAACATTGGACTGCTCTCATGTGAACTTTGTTGGCTTGTGGCCTTTAGAATTTTTAGAAACTGTGATGTAGAAATTGTTCCATGGGAGATCAAATTTACAGCAGTTATATTTCAAAGAGGAGGGGCAGGGGGGTGCATTTCAGGGAGGAGTTTACGGATGACTTCAACAAATGGGGAATTTTAATTTTTTTAAGTTGTCTGGTTCATTATATTATTTTCAAATATACTTTTGTATACCTGAACTATTTTGTACTAGGCTTTAAAGGAAAAATAAGCAGCTGAAAGTGTTTTTTTTTTTTTCTTGTCCTCGACTCTTTTAAACTAGATATTTATGAAATTAGGTCTCCACTTGCTGAACTATCCGTATTCCTGCGGGGGAAGAGCGGGTACTGCGCAGTTATTTAAGATTTATAGCCTCTTAAATCCTAAAAGAGACACTGCTTTCTTGCCACGTGCTTTCGAAAAATAGACTGCAGGGCGAGCAAGTTCGTCTGTAAAATGGGTAAAACCTGTTAGGAATTAATTTCCCCTAAGTTGACTCATCGGAAAAGACTCTGATGCTGGGAGGGATTGGGGGCAGGAGAAGGGGACGACAGAGGATGAGATGGCTGGATGGCATCACTGACTCGATGGACGTGAGTCTGAGTGAACTCCGAGAGATGGTGATGGACAGGGAGGCCTGGCGCGCTGCGATTCATGGGGTCGCAAAGAGTCGGACACGACTGAGCGACTGAACTGAACTGAAGGATGCGAGGAGCTTGGCGCTGGGGAGTCCATGGCGTTGCGCACACCGAAGAGGAGACTTGAATTCGAGGAGGCAGAGAGGAGGGAGGCGACGGTGTGCTGGGAGGAGCCACACACACCCAAATGACCAGATTCATCACAGCATGAAACTTCACAAGGTAACGCCCACTCCCACCGCCTGGAGCCTGGGGAAGGCTGGCTGCTTCCTCATTTCTGTTACTGGAAGTTCTGAGAGATAGGAAGCAAGACGCGAGCGGCATGTGCGCCTCGCTGAGCGGCGGTGAGCTTGAATTTCAAACCCGGTTCTTTTCACCGGCAAATTGCTTTGTGTTGGGAGGTGTGGGCCAGCCCTGGGCGGCGAGAGGCCGGATGGGAGCCCGGGCTCCGCAGCTCCCGCGCTGGGACCTGTGCGCCCGGGATCGGCAGGGCGCGTCTCCGCGCTGCGCCGGGGCTGCCCGGGGATACCACCTAAGTGGGTTGTGGTTCGTGGGGAAAGGGGTTCGGGGTTTTGAAAACGCTTCATCCCCCACCCCCTTCCGCGCGGGCCGCTTCTGTATACCAAGGATCTCACTGAATCTGGGCTCTGGAAGGAGATGGTGGGATCATGTTCTCCACCAAAGATGCGCCGTGTCTCAGGCTGCCCTGCAGCGCGTTCAGTGTCCACGTCTTTGAAAATGAACCTCGTGAAAGTCTCGAGATTTTAAGTGACAAAAACTTCCGAAGGAATATTCCGAAGCTGTGGTGCTAACAGGCTCTTGGGTGGGAATTCTGGAGTGAAGCCTGGAAAGTCTACGTTTCTCATTAATTCTGTCTGATTGAGTAAGTACAGTTCCAGGGGTTCTGGATATTGAGGTGTTATTTATTTCTGTGGAACTTTTTTCCTTGAAAAAAATGTTAGTTTTCTGTGGCAGCTGACTTGTTTTTAAACTGATTGCCCAAGTCGATTTCGGTTGGGGTGGGGAGAGGAAGTTGGGTGGAGGGTGGCATGAGGTTGGGTTGATTGCAAGAGACGCTTTACTTGTCTTAGCAGAGGATAAACTTGGACAAATGCGGGCATTTTTTAGGTTTTATTTTGAGCCCCTCAAGGAGCTGTATTTTGACCTGTGTAGGTCGCGCAGCGTCGGACACGACTTACTTAGCAGCAGCAGCACCACCAGCAGTGTTTCCTTACTGCAGGGTTGGTTAGGTGGAGGCCTGGGGGTTAACTGTTATCTGTTTCATCTATTTCATATCTGATCAACAGGTTAGTGCAGAGCAGTGGGCAGGTGTGTGTGTGTGTGTGTGTGTGTGTGTGTGTGTGTGTGTGTGTGTGTTGTAAGCTGATCTTTTGTAAGAATTTTTAGAGGATTGTTCTACTCTGAGCCTCAGAAGTGAAGGCGAATGAATGTGTGGATCTTATTATATTTGTAGAAAACTAAATTTTATTTTGTAAGGGCTTCTCCAAGTTCTGGGGTGGGTGTGATTTTGGGGGATGTTAGCGGCCGATTCTGTTGTTCTCCTAATGCCAGAATGGACCAGCCTGACTTCCCCAGCCCACCTTCCATCTGAACTTTGGGGCTTGGCGGACGGGATGCTATGCCCACAGTCTTAGCCTTTGTTTACTTTCACCCTCTAGCTTGCTCGAAGTTTATGATACAGAAATTACTTTTAAACCAATCTAGACACATGCTGGGCTTCCTAGGTGGCTCACTGGTAAAGAATCTGCCTGCAGTGCAGGTGACCTGGGATTCAATCCCTGGGTCGAGAAGATTCCCCTGGAGGAGGAAATGACAACCCACTCCAGCATTCTTGCCTGGAGAATCCCATGGACAGAGGAGCCTGGCTACAGAGGGCTACAGTCCATGGCGTCGCAATCAGTCATGACTTAGCTACTGGGCATGAGCACGCACACGTGCCAGGGAAAAACAGCTGGAGGCATGGTCTGGACTGCTGGAGCCCTGCTTTCTTGCTTGTTGTGGGCTCAAGAAAGAACATGCAGGTGGGGATGAACTTGATGTTGAGTTCTTGTACCCCGCCAAGGAGCCTTTAGTAACTTACTCAACAGGAAAGCCATCAGACTCCATCTCATGATAGTGCTGCTAGAACGGACTAATAGACCCTTGTTTGTGGAGTTTTATGGGACAGTACTCCTCGGCTAGGGAAGGGGAATATATTATTCAGAAAGGTTGCTAGACACTGTCACATGGGACTGTCAGGGGACATCATCATGAAGCTATTTGAAACGTGTGTTAATTATGCTCTATGACCTTGCAGGAGTTACAACTTCTGTATCATTGTTTTCTTGTGATCTCTATACCTCACCCATAAGTAACCTGAATGGGCTCTGGATATTTGAATTTTATCTTCTTTATTTATTTGTTTATATTGTTTGGGCGTGTGGGATCTCAGTTCTCTGACCAGAGATTGAACCTGCCCCTCTTTCATTGGTACTGTGGAGTCTTAATCCTTGGACCGCCAAGGAAGTCCTTGGATTTTATTTTTTTATTATCACAAGTTCAGTTTATTCTGTATAAGTAAGGCTATTATCTTGTTTTTAGTATCTAGTTTTGTTTTCTTTTTAATAGGAATTT